>OOFJ01121582.1:4525-18502 GCA_900323375.1 Benthosema glaciale | reverse complement strand
TCAGGGTACGGTCAACAGGCTAATATTGACACGTTTGTGTGGAAGGGTGGGTACAGACAGCACTGCAATCTTTACTGCTGGACCTACTGTATGGCCAGCTTTGTGTGTCTGTGTGTACCCCATAGCGATGATTTGATTGGCTGAGCGATGTGATGAGATGTGATGTGATGACGTTGAGTGTGAGTGTTTTAAAATTAAAGCAATTTTTTTGCTGCATATTTAAATCAGATAGACAGCGTTGTTTGATTGTCACTGTGGGCCCGAGTAATCCCTTCACATCTTGCATGTCTCCCCTTTTATGCTATTCTAGGACTAGGTTTCCTGTCTATATATATTTACCTTTCCATATAAAGCATAAAGGTAAAAAATGTTTGATAAAATTATTCTTCCCACATTCTCAATACAACTCTTTGTTGTACAGAACCTTTTTTTTTCTTTAGTTTTTTCAGGTGACAAATCCCTAAAAGTAATTTAGATAATTTGCCCAGTGAGCGTTTGCTTCCTTTGCTGTCCTGTTCCGCGAAATGTATACTTCATTACATCTATCCTACCCTATCCAACAGAAAGGGTCCAGGCTGAGATTGACAGAGTGATTGGACAGTCCAGACAGCCATCCATGGCAGACAGAGCCACCTTGCCATATACTGATGCGGTCATCCATGAGACCCAGAGAATGGGCAATATAGTTCCTCTCAGCCTACCTCATAGGACTACTAGAGATGTACAACTGGGAGGTTACACTGTGCCGAAGGTCATTCCCAATGTTAAAATGTTAAAAGTCGACTCTTGTAACATACATGCTACAATATTGTATGGCATTTTGTGAATGTCTTTTGAGTTTTGATTGTAGTCCTAATCTAATCAACAGGGTGTAACAATAATACCCAATCTGACATCGGTGTTGTTTGACAAGAACGAGTGGGAAACACCAATGACCTTTAACCCTGGACACTTTCTGAATGAGGAGGGCAAGTTTGTGAGACGTGCTGCATTCCTTCCTTTCTCTGCTGGTAAGAATGTTCAGCAATTGATTCCTAAAGCCTGGGTAATACTTTAAAAAGCCGCAGGCTACGAGAGAACGAGGCACGCTTTTATTGTAGTAAGTTCCAGATTCATTCTTCCAGCCCGATGACAACAAAACAATGGCTGGGTTTCTCGGATGACACCTTCTTAAGAGTCTTCTTAGGGAGTCTTCTTAAGTTATCTTATTGGCTGCATGGCAGAAAATCAGACACCATGTCTTTGGAATTAAACAAACATGTAGTATAGTAGTGAAGAGAGCCTACTGTCAGCTGTCCAACAGTCCAAATATTATTTAATTAAATTTCAGACTCAGAGGCAAAGTGACGTTGGCATGTAAATGTAGGCCTATATGAAAACACCACTGTCCCATTGTGCAAGTGAATTAAATGGAATAACATTAGATTGTGGGTTAATAAATATATAAGGACGTTAAATGGGAGGCTATTGTGCAGGCAAAGTTACCAATACAAGCTAGTTAATTCAGCACTTTTATTGACCGGTCAGGGCGGCCTAGTAGGCCTCAGGCCTGTACCAGGCCTAAGGCCTACCATTGCGTGGCATATCTATGCATGAAATATCTACAGTATGTTCACAGTGAAAGAGGTAGGATGTGCTGCCATGCAGCCAAGAACAAGACTTAAGAAGACTCCCTAAGAAGTCTCTTAAGAAGGTGTCATCTGAGAAACCCAGCAACGTAACGATATCATCCGCTCCCAAGCGGATCACACAGAAACAGACCTGCAGTTATATTGTGGGCTCCATTTTCATTACGCGCTAAACCCCTTAAGCCTAAACTTATTTGCCTTTTTTACTACTTTGAAGAACATTTTTGAATTGTTAAAATGCTCACAGTGTGCCAATGTAGATTGCCTAGTTGAACTATTAAAAAATGTTTTTCAAAATACAAAAACAAAGGCAAATAAGTTTAGGAATAAGGGGTTTAGCAGTGACGAAAATGGAGCCCATGTATGTCTGCAGCACACCTGCAGAGCTGACTATGTTATTCTCTTCTAGGTAAGTGGGTATGTCTTGGGGAGAACCTGGCCAGGATGGAGCTCTTTCTCCTCTTCACTTCCCTCATGCAGAAGTTCTCCTTCTCCATGCCTGCTGGTGTGAAACCCGTGCTAGACTTTCGCATGGGGCTCACCCTGGCACCGGTCTCTTATGAAATCTGTGTCACCCCACGTTAGGAGAAAGAAAATTCCGGACTAACAACTTTTTTTTACCTTAATCTCATGTTATTATATTATGTGATTACAATGGACAACAATAAACCTTTCTTGTCACCAATGGTGATTGGTCAATGTGTTCTTTGGCACTCTAATGGACATGACTCCGCCACCTGGGGGCAGCAGTGTGTTCCTTCTATTGCATGCATGATGAATCCAAGACGCTTCTTTTCACCTGACAGGGGGGAGTTTCCCCAGGCCGAAGGCTGGGGAAACATGTTTTGCCCTCCATCCGTGTGTCCGTCCATCTGTCCGTCCGTCCGTCCTGTCTGTTACCAGCTAATCTCTGGCACCGTTGGCTTGATCGCAGCCATACTCTGCAACACACTCCCTCAATGCCAGAGCTGAACCTCTGCCCCAGAGCTGAACCTCTGACGTGAAATCTTGCATGCACATTCCCACTAGGCCGAGGAACAAATGCCACTTGAACATTTTCAACCCTGCCTCATGGTGGCGCTATAACTGGCCGATTAGTGTTTTTACCCGATCTGTGTATGCAGTACTATGCATACTCCCTAGAGGCCAAGGAAAAACCTTTGCCAGGAGTTTTTCCACATCTGCTCTTTATAGCGCCACCCAGAGGCCGACATATGTAAAACACATTTTCTAATATTACTCATTCACATTTTATCCAAATTTCACGCTGATCGGTATATTTGGTACACATGATCTCCATAGTCATGTGATGTTTATATTACTGCTAAACATTTTGCCAAACATCACACACTATCCTGGTGGAGACTTGTGCCCACAAGGGCACTTTCTCTAGTTATTTCCTTTTTTGCTGATGTTTTCCCAGATTGTCTCAATGGTGAATAAGACATATCGCTTAGTTTTTTTCATATTTCATCCTGATTGGCTAATTTTGGCTTCCAAAGTCTACAGGAGTGACCCATTTTGAACAAAATGCTTTCATATCATGTTATATTTTAGAAACAGAGGACAATTTTCAAACAGAGTCAGCACAAGGCAAACTCTATTCACCTTGTGCATTCGGGTCAAATGTTTGTTTATGCCTAACCATTAACCTGACATAATACAGCAGTTATGGCATGCAAACTATCTAATTTCAATGCCAAACGTAACATTTCAATTAATGAATTAATGATACTAGTAAACACTCGCTTGACTGAAGTAAAATGTGACAGAAGTAGCATGTGCTTAAATTCATATTTAGAAAATGTTTCAGATGTAAAACAAGTTCTGAGATGATGGAATGATGATGGATGACGATAGTCATGGAAGAGGAACCTTCTGAAAGCTTCATGGGCAAAGATAATCAACTTCAAAATCTCAAAGAATCTCCTAAAGAATGACCTATAGTATGATGTCATTATGACCATGCCATGCGAGTCATGCGAGCTACAGGTCGAAGCTCAGTCACAGCCCAATTCTATTGGTGCAGTTCAGATATGCATATAAGGGCAGAGGAGTGTACTTTTACCTTAGTAGAAAAGTTAATCTCTCCAGGAAACACAGATAGCCTACACACACAGTTTAAACTACTTGGTCAAAGTGAAAATATGGATGGACTATCCCATTCCCAATGGCTCTGGCTGGATATCCGGGGATTACTTATAATTTCTGCTGTGGTTTTATTCTTTGCAGACTACATCAAGAACCGTCGACCAAACAATTTCCCCCCTGGACCAATGGCAATGCCATTGGTGGGGAATATGTTCTCTGTTGACTTCAATAAGGCCCATGAAAACCTGACACAGGTAAGCTTACTTCTACAAGAGGTTCTGTTTATATAGAAATCAGTCTAAAGATAAATATTCATCTGCTTACAGTTGTCAGAGAAGTATGGAGACGTGTACAGCCTGAGACTGGGCTCCACATGGAACGTAGTGGTGAATAGACTAAAGACCCTGAAGGAAGCTCTGGTGGTCCAAGGAGACAGTCTGGCAGACCGACCAATGATGCCCCTCGCAGCTGAGATAGCCCCTAATCAAGGTAGATTCTTACCCACCACTAGAGCAGTCAGTGGTACTCAATGTGGTGTCCAGGGACCCACAGGCCACAGGGGTCCTCGAAGGGGTTAATTAATAGTATCATGATCAGTTTAAAGTACCACCATTTTCAACCGACTGTATCTTCATATAATTGGTCCTCACTAATGTTCATGTTAAATGTTAGCATTTTCTTTCACTCGGTCTGTCTCTTTGGAGGGCTGTGCACATAGAACCTGTCTACCAGTGACAACATCATTAGGATTTTTTTCTTTTCAAACACAATTTCCATTTATATTTTTCTACTGCAAGTATTATTTATTAATTCTGTTCAACCAGATCATTTTTTTTAAACAGGCATCATAATTACCAATGGACACATGTGGAAGCAACAAAGGCGCTTTGCACTATTCACTCTCAAAAACCTTGGAGTTGGCAAAAAATCCTTGGAAAATGCTATTGTGGATGAAAATACATATCTGTTCAACGAAATTGTGGATTATAAAGGTTTGTGCAAAAATAACTTGCATTTACAATATGATGTCTCCTGTAGGCTACAGGGCAGAAGGCATTACATGCATTTTGGGTTTTGACGATATGCAAAATCATAATGATAAATGATAATTTACCAATGTTAAATACTACAGAGTGTGACATTTGGAATGGACCCCAAAACAGCTTACGATTGCTTGTCAAACTGTCCAGGACGGCCCTTTAATCCCCACATACTCATCAACAATGCTGTATCCAACATCATCTGCTCCCTGGTCTTTGGTCATCGCTTTGACTACGATGATGAGAAGTTTGTGAACCTGTTAAAGTGGATGGACAAAGTTATCCAGATTGAAGGATCCATCTGGGCAGAGGTAACTGTACTGCAAAGTTATTCATGGAATTTATTGTGTGCTATTCCGATAGCCCAGTGGATTCCATTATGGATCTCATATGTGACAATAGTTTTTGTTATTTTGTTATTTTGTTGTTTTGTGTGTGTGTGTGTGTGTGTGTGTGTGTGTGTGTTATACATTATATGGTTTAGAATAAGCGCCTATGGGCCCTATTTTGCGCTTCTTAAGTAGCAGTTCTTAAGACTTAACTTAAGACCTTGAGGTGTGGCCAATGTTGTTTGGCCGGGTGCAAAAAAACCCATGCTTGGAGGGACATAGCAACGTGCCTAGCAACCGGAGCACTCGAGAGGTATGTTCCGTGGTCTGGCTGTTTGTTTTGATATAAAACAATTAACCTGTGGTGGATCGAGTTTGGCGATTAGGGGTAAAACACTGTAACCCATGCCCACACGGGTGATAGGCGTGTTAAGTTAAGACTTAAGAACTGGTACTTAAGAAGCGCAAAATAGGGCCCAAGCATTCTGTTTCTAGAATCCTGACTTGGATATCAGAGGCTAAAATGGTTGAGGTATGCTATGTCACTGGGGTTATGATGTATAATTTCATTCAAATTAGGCCCATAATTCCTCCAAATGGCTCATCAGTGAATTATGCTGCACCAGAACCTCCCTCCTCCATACTGGCTATCAAAGTATTCTCCTCTACACACAATACTACCGACTGTACATTACCCTGACAATGAACCACCACTTTACGTATACCGGTACTGTAGGATTGCCACCTACAGCCTACATATTTCCTAACAAGCAAGCTCACTGTTATCTTATCTGTGCAGATGTACAACTCATTTCCTGCACTGATGAAGTATGTTCCAGGCCCACACCAGACAGCCCAGACAATTTATAAGCACATGCTAGAATTTATGAGAAGTGAGATAGAAAAGCATAAGGAGGACTGGGACCCCTCAGAGCCCAGAGACTACACCGATTGCTACCTAACTGAGATTCAGAAGGTAGGTACTCACTACTCAGGACAACGATATTGTTCTTTCCTCAGTGCATACAAAAGCATGATGTGGCCACTTTCCTCCTTCGTTCTCAATACTTCTATTGCTTTCTATACATGATTTGCCTGATGCTCTTGTCCAGAGTAGGTTGCAATGATAATTGATTCAATTGATTTTTTCAATCAGAGTAAAGGTGATGCTGATGCTGAGGCCACTTTTTATGATAATAACCTGGCGACTTGCGCACTGGATTTGTTTGTGGCTGGGTCTGAGACCACCTCCACCACCCTGCGCTGGGGTCTCCTATACATGGCCATGTACCCCGAAATTCAGGGTACGGAAACATCAACAAATCAATCTGCATCAGAAATATAGACACACAAAAAGCCATGAGAAAGCTGTTCTTGTGTTCCTTCCTTCATTGAACTGTTCCACAGAAAGGGTCCAGGCTGAGATCGACAGAGTGATTGGACAGTTCAGACAGCCATCCATGGCAGACAGAGCCAACATGCCGTATGCTGATGCTGTCATCCATGAGATCCAGAGAATGGGCAATATAGTTCCTCTCAGTATACCTCATATGACTACTAGAGATGTACAACTGGGAGGTTACACTGTCCCAAAGGTAATTCCTGAAGCAACATATTTATTAATTCTATAACATTTATAAAATGTCATGTATCGGGCATTGTGTGCTGCAAATTAATTACTTTTGACTGTAATGTGACTAACAGGGTGTCACAATAATTCCAAATCTGACCTCGGCGTTGTTTGACAAAGACGTGTGGGAGACGCCCTTTACTTTTAACCCTGGACACTTTCTAAATGAAGAGGGCAAGTTTGTGAAACGTGCTTCGTTCATCCCTTTTTCAGCTGGTAAGACACTGTGGCAAAGGTAGAGTTTACTTCTGACACTTGCTCTCATTCATCAATCTAGACGTAGAAACCAATGCAGGAATCGTCTAACGAGCGTTTGTGTCATGATTTGACACATTTGTATCATAGTTAGGGACTACAGTGGATAAAGTACAAGAGTTAGTTATTAATTCATGATTTCTCAATCATTCATTTTTATTTTATCTGACATAATGAAAACGACATATTTTCTTCCAGGTAAACGAGTATGTCTTGGTGAGAACCTGGCCAGGATGGAGCTCTTTCTCTTTTTCGTATGCCTCATGCAGAAGTTCTCCTTCTCCATGCCTGCTGGTGTGAAAGCTGTGCCTGATTATCGCTTTGGCTTCACCCTGGCTCCGGTTTCGTATGAAATCTGTGCCACTGAGCGTCAAGCATAATTCAAGTTAAAAGACTTTATGGTCTTCTTCGTGGAATTCATGTTTTACCATTAATCATAATAATCACAGCCACAATTAAACCATAATCAACCACTAAGTTAGACAATTATACATACACTTATCACTGTATGATGTAATGCACATTAGACTACCGTATCTTCGTGGTGGTGGTGGGGTGTATACATTTTTATCAATGTGTTCTGATTGACCTTGAGGGGGATATTAATTAAGGAGGTGGAGTCTCTTCCACCAGGGTGTCCCACAGTTGTAATGTTTAGAGTTGCCTGCTTTAGGTTAACTACTGTAAATGTTTCACTGTTGGTAGATGGCATGTTGCTTATTATAATTACTGTTGATTGACTGTAGTGTACATATAGTATTATCCATAGACTCACTGTGTTGGCTGGTTGACATATATCAGCCTCATATCTAATGTCAATGTTCTATTGTACACTACATTATCCAATTGGTCTAAGTGCAGATGGCCAGGTCCCATGTTTAAATTGATCTATTTTTATCTTCATTATAATTGAGCATTTATTCACATTTTAATCTATATCTACAATGAACATGGAATGAATATGTGGAAAAGCTCCATGTAGAGGCCTGAATGGTGTTCAAGAAGTGGGTATGGCAAACCGAGGCAAGGCCCTTTGTTTGAAAATAAAAAGTGATCTAATTCTAATTTTAAGTGTGCACTACGGTATATATATATAAAGAAATAAGTTACAGAATAACAATGTCAATGATTTCTGGAAAAGAAGTGAAGAACAATGGAAACTCCAAAACATCTCTCCCATCAAATGTAGATGGTGTTGAAATTGAAAACCTGTATTTTTATGTACTGTACTTTATGTGATTTATACAGTTTTATACATATTTTATTATTCTATGATATGGATCTCCCTGGGTCTGACATAAAGCATTGATTGATTGATTGATTGATTGATTGATTGAAGTATCTGTACTGTTTTTTCATGCCTACTTCAGTGCTGCTATAACACCTGCATTTCCCCATGGGAATCAATACAGATCTGTCTGTCTGTCTGCCTTAATATCTGCATAATGCCAATGATTTGATGGATAACTACCGGTATTCTATTATTCGGACAACAGACCATAAGCTCAGAATAAAGTGATGTGTGAACTTTGAATAGAGTGGGTCTACGATGGGATAGCAAAATCAACTGGACATGCAGAGACTGCCATATGTAAAGAACTAAAGATACAAAACAAATCTTGCATTTAATAACATTCAACTGCCATATGCAAACATTACATACAATGAACTCAATGAACATTTCGGTTCTGCAATATACTAACAGTGTATAAAATCACAGGATGTAAACCAATTTTCATAGCGTGTAAACCTATTCTGTGGCATAGAGTCTACAGCAGCACCTACAGTACACTTTTTGACTGTTCACAGTTTAAACACTGTGTACGTCAAAAGATGAACATTGTTCTCATAGTTGCATTTCATCAGTTTTATAGGACAGATTTATCTCTGTTTTCCTAAAATTGTTTTGTTACATTTAGACATCCATTCACCAAGAGAACCACATGAATCTGTTGGAATTAGGTGAAAGGCAGCCAAAGGTGAAAGGCAACACTACAATGTGTCATGGTGCAATGCATTGTTAGCTTGAAAATCAGCTCCTGTTGGCAGAAAGCGTCACCAATGTGTGATGAGGTATAAATTAAGTGGAGATGCCTCAACTGGTCAACCGCCTTGCAGTGATTCCACGACACGTCCCTGTAGCACAGTGAGTGAAACCTCTGACCCTTTACGGTACAATAGATACATTCTGCCCCATGATGACAAAGACAAGTAGAAGCGAGTAGTTTCTGCGTATTGTACAATAATGGGGGCTTAAATTTGTGTGAGTAAATTACACCATTATACACAATTGCTTTTGTGTTTTACTCAGTAAAAAAAAAACGTTTATGCAACAGTGAATAAATGCACTGCTTTGCCTTTTTAGGGCACGTTGTTTTTGGAGGAGTTCCTTCAATTACAGAAAAAAACATCAAATAAACGTAAAAAGAAAAAAACAAAGAGGGGCGTACACTTGTATGTTATGGTTATCCTTATTGGTGTGTCTATGAATTCCTTATGAGTTAGAGAACTTTCAGAGCAATTGCCCTTTAACCACGTATGCCCTTAATTGTACGATAAATAGATAAACTAGCCAATCTAATAGCATGCTTGTAGATCTGAGAGACAATGCTCACAATGGGACGATAAAAAAGGGACGGTAGGTTGAAAGTGGTCAAGTGGTCCATGACATACTCCCCACATTGTTAGGCCGTTATTGCTCTGTTAAGTTGGCCAGGATGTTGTGTGAGCGTAATGCTGGACTGTGGTCATATTGCTGGGTGGGTAGTCTACCTGGCTTAGTGGGTATACAAGGCTTGTATGTGTCATATTCATCTTCCCTTCTGCGGACACTGGATTTTGTAGCCCACTCTGTAGGCCTGGAGGTACACACGAGCTTGGTTTATCCTGCATACAAACACAAAGTATTAGAGAGAGTATTAGGCTATAGACCTGCCAAAAAAAGAGTGTCTTTTTTGGACTTGTCATTTCTGTTCATGTGTTCTAGTGTTAAGGAATATAAGTTCAAGGTAACCTGTATTTTCCTGTTTTTGTGACAGTAGTACTACACAATCATAATTGTAGGGTTAACCCTTAACGCTTTTAAATGGCATTTCTTCTGTTGTCCACTGATTTTACATTTAACAGATTACTGTAGATACATTATACATAAAAAAAATAAAACATGATCCACAAGCACTGAGAGTAAATAAATACATAAATGAACCAATGCAAATTATTTAAATAAAACATGATAGTCATTTCATCCTCGCTCCTACAAAATCTGACCTTACATGTTTGAACCAATTAAACCAGAATCTCTGCCAGAGAGAGAAGCCAGAACATAGATGGCATTTACAATCTTGAAAGCTGCATTTTGTGCCTGAATTAGTGTGTGTGTGTGCGTGCGTGTGTGCGTGCGTGCGCGTGTGTGTGTGTGTGTGAGTTATGTTACCTGTATTTT
The DNA here is from genome assembly GCA_900323375.1 of Benthosema glaciale. Classification (NCBI taxonomy): domain Eukaryota; kingdom Metazoa; phylum Chordata; class Actinopteri; order Myctophiformes; family Myctophidae; genus Benthosema; species Benthosema glaciale. The sequence continues at coordinate 8,087 of OOFJ01121582.1, read as the reverse complement.
GTGCACAGCTGAACTCCCAGAGGGCCACAGCGGTCAACATAACTCTCCCTGAAGCCCTTCCTCACAGCCCGAGCCATGCTGACAACAGTGGTTACCACGGGACATGTCCTAATGTGCATGCACACAGACAATAAGGAAAAGGACATTGAGACTGACAGTTGACTATCCACCTGTTTCCCAAGGAGCTTACTGGGGGAAATACACAGGTAGTGAATGTGTGCTTCACCCCACACTATTTAGTTGTCACAGCCAGTGTTGCCATGTCTGCTTATTATAAGCAACTTTGAGCCTGTTTTTGTGTAAAGTCCCTTGTAAATATTGGCAGTTGTAGGTGTAGTTGTGTTTCCGATTAGTTTGGGCTTGTTTTCATACACCTGGCCGCTTGTTTCTGTTTACAAAATCTGGCAACACTTGTCACAGCAGCATCAGCAGCCGCTACAGTCAAGTCATGGCAAAAATAAATGAACGTAACACATAATAAAATAATGTGCAACTGAGCCCTGGTTTTACATGCCTTCTTTTTTAAGAGTCCCGGCGCTATTCATATATTCTTTACGTTGTACTTACAGTTTCTCACAGCGCAGACCAGCTGTGCCCTCTGGACAGGTGCAGGTGTTGTGAGGACTGCAGGTGGCACCATGCTGGCACGGGGGCACACATGGAGTGGTCACCGCTAAACACAATTCACACCAACACACTTGAAGCTTTTGTCATCGCTGTAACACATGCTCATTTTTTCTTTAAATATTTTTTCATCACACGATTTTGTAACCCCTTTTTCACCCATCTGTCAATTATCTAATGTGATCCTGGGCTCTACACACCCTCCGCCAACCTAATCCCCATATATGGGGGACATGGGGAGAGCAACAGACTTGAACTCATGCTTCCTTCATGCAAGTTGCTCCTTTACACCTGACAAGGGGGGTTTCCCTGGTTGGACGTAGCGAGGGGAAGGAACACGTTATTCCAACCAGTTCCTTTCCCCTCCATCAGGTGCCCCGGCTGGCCAGGGGGAGGCAGTTTAGAGACCAGGATTACTGCACGTTTTTGTGAGGGTACCTACCCTAGGGGACACGGGGAGAACATGCAAACTCCACACAGAAAGGCCCTATCGCCAACCCCGCCTCGGGTATGGGCGTGGAGGAGGAAACATGCCGCCAGCAGCCAGCTGGGAATCAAACCCAGGACCTTCTAGCTGTGAGGCGACAGCACTACCAACTGTGCCACCGTGCCCCGTGTAACACATGCTCATATAGTATGCCTGCCTACACATGCAAAACAAAGCTTGCACACAAAGCACAAACAAAATTAGCACACACGCACGCACACACACTGACCCGTTTCACAGAGACTCCCAGTATAGCCACTTGCGCAGCGACATCTGTTGAGGCCCACACATACACCTCCATTTTGACAGGGATTCTGACACTGCACTGGCTCTGAGCAGAGAGAAATGCATACATTCAGTCAGTGTGTCATACTGCAGCACTAGAAGTACAACCGAACACTCTTTTGTATTGTGTTGGGTGAGGGGGAAAAAGTATTGTTATTGAGATGACGAAGTATATGAATGAAAGAGGAATGAGATATTTATATACTGTACATGAAGCTGCATATTTATTTAGTTTGTGGTGACAACTGTTTGGGCTTGAGGACATGGGACAGTCAATTGTGCTTCTTGTTCTCTAATCAACATCCAAATGACAGCACATAGGCCTACTTGCCGCTTCAAACTAATTTAGTTGTAAAAAACAGTGATAGTTGTGTTCAAGTAGAAACTTGGTCCCGACCATGTTACCTATCTGACAGCGAGCTCCCTGCCACCCTCTGACACATGTGCATTTGTTGACATCCGCACACCTCCCCCCATTCTGACAGGCTGGTGTGCAGAGGGCTGCGGGAAGAAAATGAGAACAGATCAGCGACTTCTTTTTTCCTGAGCAGCCTAATTTGGAGTTTCTAATGCACTGGTTGAGAAACAAGGCTTTACATTACATAATCGTTGCTGTCAGGAGGAAACCTCATAACTCAATCTTTATTTTTTTGTTTTGCATAAAGCTAGTGCTATTGAACACCGTTTACGTCTGTGTGTTGTTTCGAAAATATTTAACCATTCGAAAGTAGTAAAAAGTGCTTTGGACAAAACCTCTTAACTCCATTGGACCCTCAAACTGTCTGCTAAAGCAGCTAACTCCACCACCTCTCTCCCTCTCATGGACTTCATTGACAATAAATAAAGTCACAACACCAACTTTGATGTGGCAGTAACATTTTGGAGTTTCCTCCTGACAGCAGAGATATACTGACTATTTAATTACTAATTTAACTAATTTAAATAACATTTACCTAAATCGACCTGAGAATGTAAAGATTGACATCCTCAGAGTTCAGTGTGTAGATATGTGGTACTTACGTGACAGGCACTGAGGGCCAGTGTAGTCAGAGGGACACTGACAGGAGCCGGGCCCCACACAGCGGCCACCGTTTGCACACGGCAACTCACACACCGCTGAAAGAAAGACAGACAAAGTGGAGAAGAACCCCAAAAAAGAAATTAAGTTTGTTTATGTATTAAGTTTGTTTCATGTTTTGTTTTATCTATAGTTGGTGCAGAGAATATGATGTAACAGCTAAATTAAATTTCCACATTACCAATAAAGTAACTGTGACCTCTGCTGGAAAGCTACGGTCTTAATGTGAGCCAATATACAGGCTTCTTGTTATCATCATTGGTTGTACAGCAGGTTTCAACTGTGCTCGCAAGAACTACAGCTTCCTCTAGAGATGTACTGTATATATGTCCCAGCCTCAAATTACAAGTGCTATGTTTTATAGCGAGGTACATTAGACAGTCGTTAATTGCACTAATCATAAAGGCATATTAGTTTCCTTGCATGGCACTAATTTCATAGGTTAAATGGTGCTTGCTAAGCTGCTGTTACTAAGTGTGTGGCTCTTTGTGAGCGGATGCACTGTACAGTACCTGTATGACAGCCAGTTCCTGTCCAACCAGGAGTACACAAACACATGTTCCAGCGCATACAGGTACCTCCATGGGCACAGGGTGGTGAGCACATGGCTGAAACACACAAATGATACGTAGCCTGTGAGTTAGTACACTTGAGGTTAACAGTAACACACTTATACATACTCTAGATCTTAACCCTTTTAACTAGCTTCTCTAATAAAATTGTTTTTAATCTCTGTTTTGTAAAGCGACTTTGGGTACCTTGAATGTATGTATCTATGTATTATTATTATTATTACTATGTGGGGGTGTATACAGTGTTCTGCAAGTCCCATACATCATAAGCTATGTTTGTTGTTCCTGGTTTGTTGTTCCTGGTTTGTTGTTATGCACTGTTTGCTCCCTTCGTCACCCCAGCACCACAAGTGAGCTTCTGCCCTATTAGCCTCATGGCTTGGCAAGGATTAGTTATGGCTCGTACACACTGCAGGAGTTTTTTGTCCTCGGCGAGTTATCATATCGTTATGTATGCCACACTACAAGAGTCTTTTTTCAAAAATCGTCTGTCAATTATCTTTGTGGACATCACAC
>OOFJ01121571.1:0-16948 GCA_900323375.1 Benthosema glaciale | reverse complement strand
ACATATTGTGTGTTGTATATTTGCAAATTTATTGTTTTAATGTGCAAATGATCCGTTTTTATTTATTTTAGCGGGTACTTTTATTTTGAAGGGCGCGGCCACTGGAGCCTTATATTTGCCAGCTTATATTTGCTGGCTTGACGCTGCCCTGTGTCTGTCTGATATCGTATGCGTATCCTCCTCGTAGCTTTTGTTATTATTTTCTTTCCTCGCGCCACCACAAGGCTTTAACCTCGGAAGTAGTTTGTTACAGTTGATGCGCATGCTCAGTGTGAAAAGCATAGACAGGCAACAACGGACATGCGCGACTAGGGCGGTGACGTCATCGTTTTTCAAGCGCTCCGTTTCGCATGACTACACAGCTCCGCTGCTCCGGATCTTTTGGAAAACCTCCACTTGTTGATGCGTTTCCCAACGCCTCCGCTTTAGTGGCCGAAAACGCCGTTTGCGTGTGGCTGTAAGGCCCAAACGCACAGAAACATATGCGTTTGGCAAAAAATCTAGAGATGTGTAGCCCACACCTTAATTGGTTACTATTGGCAGGTGAAGATTGGACAGGAAGGTCACTCTGTTATTAGACTCTCACTCTCTGGTCTGTAAAGGCCCTTACAGAGTCCAGAGAGTCCAATGCAGTTGAGTAGTACTGTAGGTGTGCAAGAGATCACAAAGAAGCATGTGCTCACTTTTCAATTGTCTTCCTATTCTTTCGTCCCAAAACTGCAAGGCTCTGGAATGGGGCTTGGGCAGGTGCGGTTTAAATCCTACTTCCCCATGATTGGACTGTCAGCTCTCACTCAAGGAAGATTAATGTTAAGGCTGATTTAAACCTACACAACCATGCCGCGCCACCATGTCACTTGACAAAGTTGACATATTTTCAGCAGAAAATATGTAATTTCTATAATGAAATATGGAATTGACCTTTAGTCGTCTAGCAATGAGAGAGGTGACATTCAGTATGATGCACAGTCGGTTTCACATGACTGTAAAGAAAAGACCCATTTCCCCAAAATAGAATTCGGAATTTATTCCTTGTATTTGACCGTCTCACATTGTCCGATAAAACTCACGATTCAAGTTGCAATTGCAAGAATCGTTATTGGTCTTCATTGTGTCTTTATTAGTAAAACTATTTATAGTCCTTCCTTGCTCCTTGCTTGTTCATAACGTTTTCGGGCGAGTTGTTCTGTGTTCTGTTTTCTGTATTTCTACCTATATTGCTACCATTACTGTTTTATAGTTTATATAAGAGTTTATTATGGTCCCCCTTTGTCCCATTGCCTGTCCTTGTAAACACTCGTCACTGAGACACTGAGAAAAATATAGACACATCTACACTAGCCATAAAAATCCTTGAACATCCCCCTCCCTTTCTCTGCCTTTCACACACACAAACACACAAACATGCGTGTGTGCGTGCGCGCATGCGCAACGCAACGCACGCACACACGCGACTGCAGATGCACACATGCGCACGCACAACATCCACATGCTGGTCATGTATGTTCCAGATGGGCTATGCAGGCTTCAAATTCCAACATGGTAGGCCTGTTTGGTATTCTCCAGCAGATTGTGGCATTCCCCAGTGTACTATCTGCCAGAGAGGTCTTTACAATATGTATGGCTTTCTTTATGTTGGCCACGGTGGGGGAGTCTTCCTCGCCACGAGTCGTCAGGGACCCTGTTCTCAGTATAGAAATGTCTCATAATGTGCTCTGCTGCTGCTGTGGAATGACAAATGTGTCCAATATGAGGTAGATATCACTGTCCTTCACAATCAGTGCGTGTTGTGTTCCTCACACACACGTTTGTCATGTCCTTGCGTGTCATTCTTGACCAGAATAACTTAATCGTTGCTCGGGAAGTGACATTGAACCTGATTCATCTGTAGAAACACTCAGACACTCAGACATCTCTATCTGTAATGGATCGATGATCTAAAAGTCATAACAACCTAATATTTTCAAGCTTTTCTATTGTGCGCTTGCAGTCATTTACACCACCAGTGTGTCTGCTCACTGCTCAGTGTACTACAGGCTCGATGACAAACTCCTGAGTGTACATTTCATAATTATTATGTTATGGTGTGGTGTGGATGTGTCAGCAATATTCCACTGATAATGTTATGACTAATGCATTAGCACTGGGGGATTCAATTTTAAAGTCATGATTCAATCACATTATTTTAATGTCTTCACAGCACATTTTTTGGGGAAAGCTGTTTCACCTTCAAATAGCCTACCATTACTATTGGGATTAAGAAAGCTGTCTATCTCCAAGTACAACATTTTTGTGTTTTTGTAAATGAATGCTTTTACTTTGCCATAGAGTGTAAAACTAGTGGAAACATACAGTATGTTTATATTTATATTTGCATTTATTTTATATTGGAGCGCAGTCTCAGGTTTTACCAGTCCAGAACGTCATACCAGCTTAAACCCGCTGCTGCTGGTCTCTCACATATGTTTTGGTCTTTCCCCAGGTTAGTGGATTTTTGGACAGATATATTTAAACCCTACTCTGATACATCGGGTGTATCCATCCCACCTATTTGATGTTCCTCTAGGGACTAATATTCCTCCGTACCATAAGAGAATAATCTCCTTTACTTTACTCTTTTAGCCAGACATCGTATCCTCCTCAAATGGAAACAGCTGGCTTCTCCACCTACACATAATGGATGGATAAAGGATGTACTATTCTACCTTAAGCATGAAAAATATTAGATCCTCACTTAATGGTTCCATGATAACTTTCCAGCCCTTTGTGGACCTACCTGACAGTAGTCCCAGAGATGAGCGATATTTGAACTATAGGGATGGTGAATGCATACCGGCCTATACATTGTACATACGTCTTCCGGTAGTACTGTCTCTGCATCGGGGAAGAGTGGGTGGGTATGGAAGAGTGGGAAATGAATGTTTTCTGCATTTCTACCTATATTGCTACCATTACTGTTTTATAGTTTATATAAGAGTTTATTATGGTCCCCCTTTGTCCCATTGCCTGTCCTTGTAAACACTGAGAAAAATATAGACACATCTACACCAGTCATAAAGATCCCTGAACATCCCCCTCTCTTTCTCTGCCTTTCACACACACAAACACATCTAACATCCATGTATTACATATGTATACAAAAAAAATGTATAAAAATCCAATAAAGAGATACAAAAAACGATTACATTTTATGTAAACTGACTGACAGCACCACCATTTGTCATTATGAGATGTTCTGGCACTATATGCAACATCATGCGGTGATGTGGTTTTTCATTGTTTACCAATAAATGTATGTGTGCACATCTTTCAACATTGCTGCACTGTCAAAAGAAAAGGAGAGAAAAAAAAACCCCAAAAAATAAAACACGAATCACACACCAGCCCTGTTTAAAAGAAACAAGACATGAAACACCTGGAATTCCCTCTCGGTGTGCCTGCCGAGATGAAGGATGGCAATCAAGGCAGACACAGCTGAAAGAAACACAAGTATTTTTGGGGATGTCTTTCCGCAGAGTTAGGCTGTTTGCTGTTGTTGCGAGTTTCTGTTTACAGAAGTGACAGAAAGTAGACTTGCATCTGGCACATTGGTAAACAAAGATATTAATGCGCTGGAAATATGACATTGCACTATGTGTGCACATATGCAGCTCCTTAAATCACACCTGTGTGAAGTGAGGGGTGCTCTTATCTTATCATCTTACAACGTCGATTACAACATAATGTTTGTTTAAGCAAAGGGGTGATAATGTTTGTTTTTACGCCTCAAAACAAACATTAGATTTCTCTTTATTGTCTATGGCGTTTTTTTTAAACAAACATGGTTGAAAAACAAAAATCCAAGACTGTATCTCTGGAGATCCCTGATGATATCATCATCATCATCAGTTTAAAGTCCGCTTTCCAGGTACGGCTGGGTTGGAATGGACTCAGCTTTCTTCCACCGGGAACGGTCTATGGCCACATCATGGCCGATGCTGAGCGCTTTCATGTCGGCCAACACGGTCACCTGCCAGGTCTATTAGGCCGGCTTTAACACTGATAGACCGCTCTTCAAGTACTAGTACGATAATAATAATAATGGGTTACAATTACAAAGGGTAGTCTGACAAATATGAGCACAATGGTTACAACATGTAGTTGCATAACCGGAGAGGCATGAATTCCCAAAGGACATCATTTCCAAGGAGCATTGTTCCCAATGGGACGTCTTTTCCCATCGGACATTGGCCTACACTAGATTTTAATAATTGCACAAAATCTCTTTGAGCGGGTATGTGAGAATTGCCTGACTGATTGACTTCAAACGTTGCGTGCGTATCACAGATTAAGACCCGAGAGAATCATGTGCTCAGTGGGAAGTCAGTCGTATTGGCAGTTCTCCGGCACTATCTTGGTCAAAATCTCCATATTATGTAGCAGTTGAGAGCAGCTGGATCATATGCAGTCTTTCTTTTGTAAATTAAGTTTGTTTATATGATTTATTTTACTACTACTACTACTACTACTACTACTACTACTACTACTACTACTACTACTACTACTACTACTACTACTACTACTACTACTACTACTACACTACTACTACTTCTATTACTACTTTATATTGTATGACTGCTGACTTGAGGGAGGCAGTGGACAAAATAGGCTACACCAAGCTTTCATTTTTTTAGACTGTAATGTTTTTACTTTGGCCCTGTATTTGGAGGTGTTGTACTGTACAATGCAATAAAAGCCAATATGTTATTGTGGTGGGTTGTCCCTTTTCATTATTCCCAACTATTCAGTCATCCACAGCTGCACTGATTCTGTTGCGGGTGTGATTATTGACAGCTTTTGTCCCCACCCACACGTCTCAATATTGGCCATTGACAATGAAAGGAGATGATGTATGATGATGTATAACGATAAGAGCACCTCTCACTTCACACAGGTGTGATTTTTATTATTATTATCCTCCGACAAGAGGGCTAGGCATTATGCTTTCGTGGCCACTCCAAATTTGAATCACACATTTAGGGGCTTCTAAACAATGCACGGAGAGTAAAAATATTGGGCTAGCCTCAGAAGGCTTGTTAGCTGCAAACCGAACCACCATTCAGGCGCTAGCCCCTCGAACATCTGGCCTTCGTAAATTACCTTATATGGCTTGCCAAGTTTATGGACTTTTAATGTTTGTTTAAAGGAGCGAGGCACCGCTTTCTTCACACAAGTGTGATTTATTTTCTCTGAAAAAAGCACACGACGAGACTGAATGACACCGAAGGCAGAATCACGTTTTTGAACATTAACTGTACCTTCCCCGTTCACATCCCATATTGATGAGGAAGATCATTATTTACTATTCTCTTGTAGGACTTGGGCACTCGCAGGGCTCAATCAAATACTCGGTCTAATCCCTCTGCAAGCAGTTAAGACTTTTCTCACAGCCAGTTTGACTTGTGAACACAGCTGAAGGAACATAACAATATAATTGCTGGTGCATTAATTCTGTGCCAACACGAGCCTCAACGAAATACACCCATAAAGTTATTACCTCAGCTGTGTTTACCTGTCAAATGGCAGCTGTAAAAAGGGGTCCATTATGTAATTTAAAAGAACAGTATTTAAATCAAAATTATACTTTTGTAGAGCTTTTGTGTCATGTTGTTGCTCGACCCAACAAATCGTCTGTCAACAGATGCTCTGTTTATTTAAAAATCACACACGTGTGATGTGAGGGACGCTCTTATCATCATCATACATCATCACATTCCGGCCAATCGCTTTTGGCATCCTCACTTTTCTGTCCTCACTCTTTATCCTAACTTAGGATAGGCCTCATTTTAAAAGGCCCTACACCTTTATTTAGCTACCATTAGTTATTTGTTTGTGGAAAGTGAAACTCGTTTTGTGTTGACTTCTTCCTTGACTGCTTGGTCCACAACAAGCCGGCGGATTTGGTTCTGTTTTTACTGTGCGAAAGTCAACACAGAACACCAGACATAATTGCCATAAATATCGCTTTACTTCACCGCCGATCAATGTCTGGGAATCCCGCCGTGATAATGCACGTGGTGGCGTCCGCTTGGGCCGTGGCTGAAAAGGCTGGTTCCATCGTTAGGAAGGTCCTCCGCGGGGGAGAGCTCGGTATCGTGAGAAAGACAGGGGTTAATGATCTGCAGACGCTGGCCGACAGACTGGGCCAACAGAGCATCTGTGCCTCACTGTCCAGACGCTTCCCCAAAATCACCATCATTGCTGAGGAGGACCTTCCAGATGAGGGGGTGAGAGAAGACCTTGTTGAAAACGGCCAGGCTGAGGACATCCTCCAGAAGACCTGTCCCGTCGAGTACAGTGCCGTGAAAGAGGAAGAGCTAGTCGTGTGGGTTGATCCCCTTGACGGCACGAAGGAATATACGGAAGGGATCCTGGATAATGTGACCGTCCTCATTGGTATCGCGTACAGAGGCAAAGCCATCGCTGGTGTCATTAACCAGCCATTCTACAACCACCAGCTCGGAGCAGAGGCCAACTCGGGAAGAACTCTGTGGGGAATGCTGGGGCTAGGAGCATTTGGATTCCGGCTGCAGGAGGTCCCGGGCGAGAGGCGCATCGTCACCACCACCCGTTCCCATAGCAACAAGCTAGTAACAGACTGCGTCAACGCCATGGAACCGCATGAGGTCACCAGAATGGGTGGTGCAGGAAATAAGATCCTCCAGCTGATCGAGGGAAAGGCCTCTGCCTATGTCTTTGCCAGCCCGGGGTGCAGGAAATGGGACACGTGTGGTCCTGAAGCACTCCTGCGAGCTGTGGGAGGTGATCTGACAGACGTGCATGGCAACGCGTACAGCTACGATGCCAACGCGAAGCACATGAACTCCGCCGGGGTCCTTGCTACGCTACGCGACCACCAGTACTATGCCAGCAGAGTACCGCAGTCTGTGCGGCAAGCCCTGAAGTCAGACTCAGTTTAGACTCTCATGAGGCCATGCAATCATCGTGAAACCTGATGATGTCTCATGGCACTTCCAACTCCAAGACTCTCTCGTCATTCCAAACACTGTAGTCAAATGAAGACAGGAAGAAAGATACTGCAGAAACATTCATTTGATACTCTTTTCCATTTCTGACTCCTTCAAGTTTGTTTGTGAATCTAGCTAACCTCTGCCTATAGTCCTATACTAACAACACAGTGTGTGCTGTATGAACAGAATCTGTGGTTCTCTGTAACTGTACACGTGCATCTCTCTTTCAGGGCTGCACCATCTTCTGCAGTGATATTGTTGCCTGTCAGTTTCCTGGACCATGATATTCTGGATGTTTGGCAGGGTGACCATGCAGGTCAAAACTGTCCAGTCGCAGTGCAGCAGTCCTTTTGCAGAACAATGTGGGACATGATGTGGGAGAGGGGCAACAGTAATAGTTTGACTATTATTTAATTCATTTTAAAATTCCTTCATTTCATACACAAGGACAAGAGCACTACTTGTTGCTGATATGCTTAGTTTAAAAATGCTAAATGATATTACCGGTAAGGATAGCGCGTTGTGTGTTCGAGTCCCGTTCATGACGACCTTTGTTGCATGTCTCTCCCCCTCTCTCAAAGTCCAAAAACAGCAACTGCTGCCACATGATGAAGTTTCAAAATCCAGACATTGGACGGGCAGCAACTTTTTGTTTTGTTTATTCTTGTATATTTTTTTAGATTTTATTTTGTTTGCAAAGTATGAACATATAATACAGTTTATGTACAGTCACTTTATGTTTAGTTTATGTACAGTACTTGGATGATGCTATTTACAGGCAGTCTGGAACAAGATAGTGCTGAATCTGCTTGACCTCTTGTCAACTGAAGAGTAAAGATGCTTGTTCTATGTAGTTCATGATGATGTTTACTCTAACCTTCATTCCTTCCTGTGTGACTTTCCTACCGGGTCTGCCATGACAACCACTCCCCAGGAAGCCACGATTAAAGAGAAAGTAATCCGAGCCACTGTCCCGACGGAGGTCGGACCGCCTCGGACCATCGCCTTGCGGGCTCCACCGTACACGTACGCAGCAGACAGGAGCAAAGCGCCGCCGGAGAGGATCCGACAGCTCCAGCAGTTCTTAAACGGTGGTTTGGGGACGGGCGGGTCTGCAGCTAGAGGTGGAGAGTCGTGTGGGTGCGGGACTGCCGGTGTCGACATTGCACTGTTTTGTCCTGTGGCTATGCATGCGCAACCCCTAACATATTGTTCATAATGAACTTCACATTTAATGAATATATGTATTATTTATACAGTGGAAGAGGCTATGATGTCAGTATTGTGACAACAGGCATGTCCGCATTTGGGCATAATCCAGGCACTAATCCAGGGATCTCTGTATATGGGCATATACAGGTGTGCGTGCGTGCATGCGTACCTTTTTTACAGTCTATGGTGCGTACGTGCGTGCGTGAGAGATATGACAGCAGCAGTATAGCCCAACAGGTGTGCTCTCAGCAGGTTTCCACTGATCGACAACACTTCCATGGGAAGCATACAGTCAAAGCAGTCAAATGAAAATACACCCCGGCGACCCGCACACAGCAGGCTAATAGGAGACTTGGCATTTCAATAAAATTTAGAACACAACACAGGAACTCGCGGTGGGTGGGTGGGGACTGTGGCGATAAAGTTGTTAGAATTAATTTTCCTCCAGCAGCATGCTGATGCTGATTAACGTTTTTGATGTTTGCAGCTATAAAAAAGAAAAGGTAAATAACGAGGCAGAATGATACTTTGATAGAGATGCTGTTGTCGGGAGATATCAGCGCGGCACTCATTAGAATTCCTCTCAGGCAATCAAAATGCGAGGTCGGAACTAAAGGTATAATTAGTGATTTAGTAAGTGTTCAAATCTACACACACACACACGCACACGCGCACGCACGCACGCACGCACGCACGCACGCACGCACGCGTATGTGCTTATTGCTTGTTATATTACTTTGTGTAATGCATGTGGGTTAGGGTTATAGGTATTTGCTCAGTATGTCCGTTGGTCGATGCTTACACTATAAGCGGGAGAGGCGAGTATGGAGCGTTCTGCTGTAACTGTTGCCCCCGCGACCCGACTCCAGATAAGCGGTTGAAGATGGATGGATGGATGCACATGCCTGCCTTGTTAAGACACACACAGATGGTCTATAGATAGACTATGTAAATAAAGACCAGTTATTATGCAGTCGATACACCTAAAAAGAATGCATGCCTCTGCTCTGTCAACCCAGGCCATTACCACCTTAGATATGAGTGGAGTCAGTTTGCCCTTTCCCTTGATTTTGTTCATTGATCTTTTCAACCGCAGATTTATTAATCTCTCCAAAGCCATCTACTGATCATTCCCAGCAAGTTCTGTATAAATCCACAGTCCACACATCCATTTTGTTTGTAGAAAGACTTTCAACCTTGACCTTGATTGTGACATTTTCATACCAAAACTTAATCATCTCTCTAACAGAGGCACGACTGAATAATAACAATAAAATGCCAAAGACTTCTCATTTCCCAAGCGAAGCCACGTATCTCTAGACAGGTATCAGTTCAGTGGCATTCACAATATTAACGAATCACACATTCTCAGACTCCAATAACTCACTCCTCACTCAATATCGCTACTACATACTGTAAACACATTGCTTCTTTGCACAGTAGGCTACAAATAGAATATAAACGTGGAATGGCCTGGCCGATTTATTTCTACATTTCTTTGTGCTGTACAAAGCGAAGCATTGCAGGGAAAAGTGTTGAGTGTTCAGGACTCGAGGTGTCTTTAAAAGCCGATTAATATGCTTACTTGTTGAAAACTGCAAACAAATGTGGGCCTAATACAATTCCGAGGACAGACTGGCCTATAATGCTGTGTAGTAAGGTTACAATTTCTCCATACAAAATAGCAATAGCCTATATATACACTAATAAGCCTAAATGTCTGTCAGACTCAGACAAATAAACAAAAACATAAGTTGTTCACAGTCTCCGTATAATAGATACAGTATCAAAAAGAAAAACATTGAAGGAATAAGGAATAAGCTGTGTACAGTACTGTGCTTTAAGGATAAGCCAAGCCTTTTTTATTTTTTTTTAAAGAATGGCATCAGCTGTTGTTTTCACTCTATTGAAGTAATTCTTCACGCTGCCTTTATGTAATTCAATAATGGCTTCATTATTCAGAATTATTTGCTGCAAAAGCAATTTTCTTTCATGTCACTGAATGCCACACCAGATATCAACGGTTTTCACTAAACATTATTAATGCATGCTGTGCTGTAACTGCATACTGTACACTGTACTATACACCCATTCAAGACTAGCATTCATTTCTTGTTGCATAATGACCTAACCAGCAAATGCTCAAAATACACTGTAACTGTCAATGGCTATTAACTGCATGTGTAACTTTTTAATTTAGTTTTCTTTTTAGACCTAACGTTTCTTCCACTACAAGAAACAATATGGCCCAGTAACAGAATATTTTATAAAGGTCAGAATCTCTTAATCTCAAGGTTCAATCTCATAATCTTTTCTATGGCAAGATATTCTCTTATACGGGTACTTTTCCCAACATTGTGCCGTCTGTAGGCCTATCTTGAATGAATTAATTAATTCATGAATTATTTAATGAATTAATTAATTAATGATCAAGTATACCAGCAGGTCTGATAAAGTGCCTTGATTTTACCAATGACTCCCAGTGCTCTGCCTGCAGACTGAAGACTGTGGAGCCATGAACACAAAGTCATATGCTCATCAACATAAAAACCCAAATATTTATCAAACTTATAGTTGATCTTTTTCTCAGAATGCCGGTTTTGGTTTCTTTTCATTTATAGACATAAGGATTGTAATGATTGGTAAACAGTCTACACCAGAGTAGCTTGCTGTTGACAAAATCTAAGGATTTTTCCCTTAAAAATAATAATAATAATCAATGTATAAAGCAAAATAGTTTCCTCTCATCTAACCTGGTCCTTATTTTTGTTCATAGTGAATAAAGTTGGACAATGTAGGCTCGATCTTTGCGAAAACCATTTTGTTCATCTACGTTTGTATGAGTAATACAGGTATATTTTCTCTAGATGGAACGTACGCCTGTCGTTGGATATAGAGGAATATAACTTGTAGATTGTACGAACAAGACTGATCCCTCCATAATTAAGAGGCACCCTTAGGTCATCATGTTTAAAAATAGGGATTATAATGGATCTGAACCGCACTGTGTGACAAATAAAGCCCTTTTGATTCCTGGTTGCTGACTGACTGACTGACTGACTGACTGACTGACTGACTGACTGACTGACTGACTGACTGACTGACTGACTGACTGACTGATTAATCGATTCTTCATCCATGAAGAATGGATTCTAAGCAGTTCATAAGGTAGCCTAATCATTGGACGTTATCCCCCTTCTCAAGAAATTAGTTTTTAAGTGCTTCCCTGGAGAGCCTGTGCGCCAGCTGAGCTGATTAATGCACAAAATACCATTGATGCATAAAAAGGACAATGGCACTGGCAGGATGTCCTTGCTATGATTACAGTCCTTGCCTTGGAATATTAATGCAAAAACACAAACCTGAGATTATTATTTGTTTAAATCCACCTTCCAAGCCACCTAATTTTCCCCACTCTGCATGTGAAGGCAGTGAGGCACACAGTAAAATCCTCAGTTAACGTAACTCTGAAGAGGGTACAAATGAAACCAAATGGACCTTTTGATTCCATGTGTTGAGTTAAATGAACACTAAGGACTTTACTGTGCACGGTTTCTGGTTCATGCAAATCAAGAGATTAAATCACACTGCACCTCACTGCTGAACCAGCTACTGAGTGATCTGAGTCTACATCACTGAATTATTAAGGGTTACTTCCTTGTCATTAACTTGGGAAAAGTGCATAGTGCTTTACAACACTATGCGCTAATGACATGTCACATTAACGTATAATGTGTGGCAGTGAAAGCAGAGAGACATTAAGACTGAAGACAGTAGCATTACTTTGGCCTAATGCCAAGTAGGCTAGTTTAGCCTTCAATTGAAATGAGCTGTCAAATAACTGACAAATAATCAATGCACACAACTGAGTGTGGACGTTTGTAAAATACTCTCTCACTACAAATAGTCAATACAAATATGGATTTTATGTGAGCAATAAATGGCTATTGATTCTGTAAACATTAAACTAAATAGGCAAAATATTCATGATTCCATATAGAAATGGTGCTTTACATAGATTGTGCATTACATTCAACCATTCATACACTGATGGCAGCGGAAACCATGCAAGGCACCTACAGTACCAGCACATCAGGAGCAATTAGGGGTTAAGTGTCTTGCTCAAGGACACATCGACACTCACTCTGGGGGAGCCCGGGTTCAAACCAGCAACATTGCGGTGGCCATCCAGTCACTCTACCCCTGAGCCACCGCCGCCCCATATAGGTGTACAACATCCTTTAGAGTTGTGTACAAAACACAGACCAAGGTTTAAAAGTGGTGAAATAGTATAACCCAAATACAAATAGTCCCTTTTTGACCCAGGACCTTCGTTAAAAATTATCACACTTACTGAAGGAACCGCCCACTGTGTGTGTCCGTCTGCATGTCTGTCTGTTTGTGTACATCTAATCTACACACTAACAGATTGGCCCGATCAATGTGGAACTGAGCATCTACTCCCCAGAGGCCAGAGCAGAACCTACATATTTCACCTCGGCCTGTTATAATGTACGCCATCAGGAGGCTTATTTGTGCAAAACGCATTTTTGGATACAGATCTGTCCGATTTTTCATATTATCTAAGATTGACATCTACAGTTTGCAGGACTGGCTAGTTTTGAATAAAATGCCTCAAATCATGAACGTAATGAATGGACCATTACAGTGCCACGTCGAGGAGCCTATGACCAGCTTTGTGAGCTTGTCTGTACAAAATGTGAAATTATTTGATTGGCTGAACATGGTGTATGATGATGTATGAGATAAGAGTGCACCTCACTTCACACAAGTGTGATTTTTTACCCCTTATTATTATTCTTGTTATTAACATCTTACTCGTACAGATTTTCAATACTCTCTTTGTGCGTCTCTTTGTGCCTTCTCACCGACACAAAGAGACGCGAACACATCATAGTCCTGTCTTGGCCTCGCTCCATTGGCTCCCTGTCAAATTTAGAATTATTTTTAAAGTTCTGTTATTTGCTTTTAAATCTTTAAATGGACTAGCCCCAGTATACCTCACCGAGCTCTTGCAGCCTTATACTCCAGCCAGGGCCCTGAGGTCTGCTGATCAATCACTTTTAACTGTGCTTGAAACAAATAAAAGGGCTAGGGGCGACCGTGCTTTTGCCTCAGCCGCCCCCGTGCTATGGAACAACCTACCTTTCCCTATCCGATCTGCCCAATCCATTGAGGTGTTTAAATCCTTACTGAAAACCCACCTTTTCTCCCTAGCTTTCAATTGCACTTGATTGTCTTACAGTATGTTTTATGATGTCCCTATTTGTATTTGTCTGTGCCTGTTAATGTTGTTTTTTCTGTTTGCTTTTAACCTGTACGGCACTTTGGTCAGCTTCTGTTGTTTTAAATGTGCTATATAAATAAAGTTTGATTGAACACTCAAAATTCATACAATGCTGGACCTAACTGGCCTGGTGGAGACTTGTGCTCCGAGGAGCACATTTTTCTAGTTCAACCTAAACTTGTCTATTAAAGTTGTCTTTAGCATGTTGGTCATGGTTACTTACTGCAGTGTCAAGTGTTTGGGAGTACGTGTTTTCGTCTTGTCTGAGCTACAGTATGGTTTCATACTGGGCTATGACACTGATGCCTTCCTTGTTGTTTACTAACAACACGACCGTGACAGTAAAAGCTAATCATGACCAATTCTATTTTACAGTACCACTTAGTTCAGACAGTGGCATGCTGCACAGGCATTTTGAGGGGCATTTTGAGTCCCTATGATGGAATTCTGTTCTGAAACTATGTCTGTGAAAAGAGTTGGAGAAAATGTAAGTGCGCTGTGCGTGCGTGCGTGCGTGTGTGTGTGTGCGTGCGTGTGTGCGTGGAACCGCCGGCTGCCTTAGTTCAGTATAATATAATAATATATTATACGGTATGTGCCACATGCTGTACACTGTACACAATAAAAACAAAAAAAAGGGCATATTGCTGTTCAGAGGGCAGAAGGGCGCCGGGTGCTCTAGCACCACCTAGTGTCTATCTGTGCACGCCCCTGTACAACATACTCAACACAAAGGCCCACTATGGTTCACTGTTGTCTAAACGCGTGTACACGTTTAGACGACACTATAGTGCACTATAGTACACACATTCTCACACACACACACACACTCATGCGCATGCACACGCACTTTTATAAATGCCTCTTTTTACCTTCTTTTTTGTGCCATTTCTACCCCCGAAGCCTGACTTATATGCTTCGTTGCACGCTGAGCTACATAAGCTCCGTATATATATGCGTCATCCCAGCGCCAACGCGTTATTATGAAATGTTCTGCCTTTTCCTGGGAATGCAATGTGACACATTTCCATTTGAAATGCATATCACACCTACGGAAACTAATGCATTTACAAGAATGTCATATAGTATAGTCCTATAGCATGTGTTACGAGGGAATGGCCCCCACAATGTCTATTTGTCAAAATGATACTATACTTGAGGGGACAATTCACCCTTTATAGGTATAGTAGTAATACAGTAGCACACGCACGCACGCACGTCTCTGAGATATAAAGTCTGGGAACTTCCATTTACAGGAAACAAATTACATTTCATAGGCAGTGATATCTGCCTAGCTGCCTCATGAATGCATCGTTCTACATATACTGTACAGTATGTACAGTGTACAAGTTCACTCACACCAGATGTAATAACAATCATTTCCGAAAACCCACTAGGTTCCTTTTCAGTAGTATAGTCCCCTGATGATTGGCCTATTGTATTGTCCCTCAACAGTAAACAAACCAATACAGGCTTTACAGGGTATCTGCACATTTATAAAGTGAATGACTTCTAATACGTTTATTTTTTTTAAATACCATTAAGCCGATCTTCAAGCTCAAGACACCTCGTGGAGAGCTTGGAGTTCGGCTAGTTTCACAATATATATCTGGGGAACCGAATCAGACAAAAAAAATCCAGATGCTTGTCAGAATGGGGGGTGTCCCCGTTCAAATATCATTATTTTGGGAACCTTTGCTTTACAGGGAGGAAATCATGATTAGTCGTTTAATTCCACCTCTAGCTGGTTTGATCAATTCTAATAATCGTCCATGATAATAAGTCAAAATCAGCAAACCCTTTTGTTCTGAGTTTTACACAATAAATCAGGTTAATGATGCATTGCATTTGTTTGGACAGCGGGCTGCAGATCGCGGGGCATTTACACGGATAGAGCTGTTTAAAAAAACAATATTCTAATCCGCCGAAGAGGGACCCTCATTCATCATCTGGATAAAATCATTTGGCTGGAGAAAGAAACGGAGTGTGTGTGCGTGCGTGCATGCGTGTGTCTGTGTCTGGTGGTGGTGGTGGTGGTGGTGGTGGTGGCGCGCTCTAATAACACCATAATGAAATTATGTTTTAACATATTGTGTTGTCCTTATGATCCAGTGGCATTTGTGGAAATGGATCTTAAAAGCAGCTGTTCCAAAGTAGTTCTTAAATGATGTAACCAGGCCCCATGTCTGTCCGTCCAACGTCTGTCCGACGTCCGTCCAGTTCATCTCCGGCACCGTTGGACCGATCTTCGTGATACTGTGCACACTCTCTGGAGGCCACAGAAGAACCTCTGATCACCTAGATCTGCATAGATGGAGCTGGCCAGCAACTCTACATCTGACCCTTAAATATATACTGTATGTTGATCCTTCCCCATCCGTACTTCCTGTTCTGACACCCCTTATGTTGATCTGACCTCATCAAACCCTGTACACTCAAGACACGCTCCATATATGGCCAATTAATTCCATATGTTGATCTGACCCCCCTTGCCAAAGAGCCAGCGCTCGCCCAGCAGTCTGCCATCAGGCCCGTCACCCAGGCGGATGCATGGATGCCCTCATGGCGTCCTACTGGTCATATTTAGTTGACGAAAACTAGACGCAAACATTCCAGGTGACTAAAACGAAAGCAAAACTATACAAGAGACTATATGACTTAAACTAAAATCAAAATTTGTTGTCAAAATCAACACCACTCTGGAGAGAGACAAGCATTACAGATAGTAGCATTTTCATTTTAGGAATGAGGGTAACAAAAGTATATTCACTTCCATGTCTTGGGTGTGTTTGTGAGACTTTGAACAGTAGTCACACACACACACGCACGCACGCACGCACGCACGCACGCACGCACGCACGCACGCACGCACACACACACACATGTGCATGCATGCATGCACACACACACGCACACACACACACACACAAGTCTGCCTCACGCCGTTTCATTTCGGTGACACACTCTTTCCTGCAAGGCGACGTGTTGAATATTAAAATCATGTAAAAAGTCACGTCTGATGTAGAGCAGAGAGAGAGAGAGAAAGAGAGAGTAGAACCCCCAGCAGAATAGCAGCCTTCTACAGCAGCAGGCAGGCAGGGAAAACAACTCTACCTCCTTGTATGTGCAACGCGAGTGACACACTGCAGCCTCCAGCGACATCATAAACGTGCGCAGGGATGCACACACACACACACACACACACTCATGTTTTACTATACCGGCGAGGACATTCAAAACGGACAGCAACTTTACATATCGCCGCTGTCGTGGCGGGCGAAAACCTCCTTATTTTAACAGTTTTTTTTGTTTGTTTGTTTTTTTCTTTGTGAATGTCGGAGATTATGTCGGAGAAAAATCGGGTATTATCGGGTAAAAGAGGTGTCTTATTCGGGTATAATTGACCTAATAATGACTA
>OOFJ01121555.1:0-10459 GCA_900323375.1 Benthosema glaciale | reverse complement strand
TCCCCATCATTATGGTTATCTTTATATTGTTCCAAGCAGCCAAGTACAGTAGTACCTTCCTACGAATCGATTTTGTTTTCCATGATGAATAGTACTGCCGCTGAAGAACACCATCAACACGCACACAAACACAGACATCTACGCGATATGCTACGCTGCAAAAAAATATATATATATATATCAATTACAGTAGCTGGGTTTCACAGCATGGCGGTTAAGAACAAATGCTGATGAAACCGGTATCTAGTCTTAACAGGATCCAGATGCTGGTGCATAATCAGACTCTTACAAGTGAGGAGAAACGCTATTGAGTTGAGTGTGCTTCTTTCTTCCAGGTGGGAAATAGCATGGCAATGCATCCATCTCACACACGCACGCACACACACGCCCCCACGCACGCACGCCCCCACACACACACGCACGCACAACGAAAGCGGAGGCAGCCATGCAAGGCACCCACCTGCTCGTCGGGAGCAGTTAGAGGTCTGTGTCCTGGTCAAGGACACTTTGACATGAGGAGTGTGGGTGTGTGTGTGTGTGTGTCCCCTACATCACTCTATACCTTCCTGAGCCATTGCTACCCAATAGATGCAATTCACAATAGATGTACTGTATGTCACGGTTGCTATGGCGCAGAGACGTGCTGCTGATGGCCAACGCCGTAACATAAGTAGATAGTATATAGCATATGTGGTACAGGGACAATGGGATCGCACATGCAGTACAGTACGCTACAAGGCCACATTGTAAGACACTGACTGTACAAGAGACGTAATCATATACCGGGTATTATATACTGTAAATGGGGTATAATCTACGCACGCACAGGCTGTGGGGGTCGAGAAGGAGCGCCACTACTTGGCCTAATGTAATCATTAAAGAAATGGCTATATCCACACTAGTGTGAATGCGCTGATTTAATTTGTGACCCTCTCGGCTCCATCCGTGGCGTGCAAGGACAGACAGACGGACGCACAGAAAAGAAGGTTATTATGAATTCAACCAAATCACTCCCGTGCAGCTCATCAATATTCCGCGGGCGTGGCGGCGGAGAAGAGGGTCCGGGGCTTAACGAGGGGATCCACCGGATAAATGATCCAAAAAAAACAGGACAGCCATTGTCCTTGAACTCTTAATGGCGTACTAATAGCGCAGGGTGTCGAGAGTGATTTTAACCCTTTCTAGACGGGAATCTTTTTGGTGTTTCAAGCATTGTTATGCTTTAGCTATTGGAAAATAGCAGATCTACAAGCTCATAGCGCGCCACCGAGTGGCGCGCTACGAGCTTGTAGGTCTTCTATTTTTGAAAAATCGTGAAAATGCGGCGCAAATCTTTGAGTATATTGTTTCAGAGCGAACGTTTTTAACTCATATCTTTGGTTCTGGGGGTTCCTGGAACAACATACTTTCAGATGAGGGTCGGGGGCCAATTACAGATAATTTTTGGGATCCTTGAGATTCATTATTTGAGAACTACTAACATAGAAATAAGGGTTTTTCAGAAAACTTTCAGTATTTAGAAGGCATTTTTAGCATCGTTTTCAGGCTGAAATGGGTTAACAAGAATGTTCTGAAACAAACTTCTTTTTTTCATGCCTTGCCTTTAGAGGTGGGAAGCTCTCTCTCTCTCTCTCTCTCTCTCTCTCTCATTCCCTCTCTATCTCTCTCTCTCATCATCACATTAACAGCTCAGGCACGCCTTTCACATAATCACTAGCCTCCGTCCTTCCCCTGCAGCCTGGATGAGGGGACTCATTATAGCAGAGAGAGTGGCAGACTGAGGCCAGTGTGCATTACTGAGGTCACATTGTGTGCTGCAGACAGGAAAAGGATCAAAACCCCGTCATAAAGAAATCCATTTTTTCTTTTGGTACTGTGGACTGGTGGGACTATCTAGACTGAGACCGCAAACTTAGGTAAAAAAAAAAAAAGAAAAAAAAACACACACACATATATACAGTACTGTATACATACTGTACAATATCTGTACGCACACACACGCACACACACACACACACGCACACACACACACACACGCACACATGCACACATGCACAGAGGAGAGGTGAAAACAACACCCGTTTCATATGCTGTAGCTTGTAAAAACAGTGTATAGCGGGATTTCTTAGTGATGTGCTGTCAGTGTCGACGTTGCTGTCGTCGATTCCTTCGTTTTTTGTTTTTGTTTTATCTCTCTGGCATTTTTTTTTAATTTTTTTTCTCTGTTCAAGATGTGTTTTGAAATGGTCTTCTTTATATTGATTCATCAAATGATAATATGGTTATAGGCTCACCCACAATTTCTCCCTCTGTTCTCCTTTCCGACCCCCCCTCTCAAACCCAGATAAGAGCTTAAGAAAGAGGGATAACCACATAAGAGGAAGAAAAAGCAGAAGACGAGAGAGAGAAAAAGAGAGGGAACGGGCCATGGCTGAGGGGATGATTGCTTCTCAAAGTGGTAAGCAGTAGACATTTGCCGTCTCTTTATCCTTCTTGTTCTCAGCAGCACATTTTGGATGATTATTTTGATTCCCTTTGTCACACTACCCCAGGAGGTTTATTTATGACAGCAAGGAGAGGAACCTTAGATAAAAAAGAATTGGTCAGGCCAGGCTGACATAACTCCGTTGTTTCATGTTCCCTACAGTGTCATTTCGAGCCATCTTGAACTTCGATAAGTTGCCCGGCGAGCAGCCACACCGCTGTGAGCACGTGGCGCATCCTAGTATTCACGTTATGCGCGCGGTGAAAACAGGATTGGAAATGTAATGAACACAAGCCTGATTGCGTATTTATATTTAATATATTGCTCAACAGAATTCCCCTGAATCAAAGCCTGTCATGCACCTTATCATTAAGTTATGATGATGAAGGCTGAGGGAACATATCATTAACACTTTGCTAGAACGCTATTACAGCATCTCTAAGTAGCGTGATTTGTCTCAGTGATATTCGGAATTAATTAAGGTACAAACATACGCAGATGGGAGCAGAAATTAAGGCATTGAAGAAGCACATGCATACATTCAGTATACGTTTGTGTGTGTACTAGAGTTCATATTGTGATAAGTGGCCCTCACACTTATGTCGCACCACCTTTTCCGACCATATTATATAAAGATTTCGGTATCCGTCAGCTCTTTTGTGCCCATATACTGTGTCTGTATGACTGATTTGTTTGGGCCTGATGCCATGACGACACACTCTATTTTTGGGCGTAGCTGCATTGGACGATTTTTGCCCATAAGTACATTTTAAAGCATACACCGAGTATATTGTCATCTTTTCTATGTCTTAGGTATTCAGGCTTATTCCGATTTCATAATGGATGGATATGAAGCATTAACTAACAGTGTAAAAGTACTAATGTATCCAGAGAGTAAGATTCAAACCCAGACAGTTATCAAATGTAACCCCAGCAGGCACGGTCAGGACCTGGACGAATTAGTGACCAGATCAAGTCAAACCAACACTAGTCATATCTAATCTGGCCCAGAATATCACCTGATTACAACCAACATTAATTCTGCTCACTAAGAAGGACGTCCCTGGATGAATCAGAGAGAGTCCGATAGAGGCCAGATCAACTTAATATCATATATCATAACTAGTCAGATCTGGCCCAGAATAAGCTGTATTATTTAAACTGGTAAAGACGTCCTGGAAATGACGTAAAGATCATCCCCAGGCCAGATCACAGGGCTGTGAACGTCACCGGAGTCACCGGATAATGTTATGATGACGTCATTTGGGCTTGCTGGGACTCAACATCAAAAACGACACAGAGTCATATACTTATGACTCTATATACTTATACAGTACCTGGCAGAATCGCTGGGAACAGAATCTCTTGGGTGGATTGTTTGTTTTCGGAACAGAGTTCTTATATTCTGTATGACGATCTAAGATTTTCCTATGGGAATTCCAATACAGGGGTAGTGGGAGTGACGTCAGGTCTTCGCTACACTATTGTTTTTTTCATGCCTGCCTTTAGAGGTGGGAAGCTCTCTCTCTCTCTCTCTCTCTCTCTCTCTCTCTCTCTCTCTCTCTCAGCTATGTAAGACAGCAGGTTTATTCAGTGCTGAACCTAAAGTACCCATCATCATGTGATTGGCCTCATTATTCCCCTGCGGCTCCCCCTCTGACCCCTGACACACAACTCACTGTAGGTGAATACATGTAACCATAGCAGGCTAAACCACAGTACCAGGGTGAGCGTCCCATCTGAGGGAAAGGTCTCATGTTGTCACCCTGTGATTTCCTATAGCCCAAAGAGCATATAGACTGAATGCGTTGAGCTGATGCCGTCGTCATAAAGCCATTCATTCGCCTCCAGTAACACAAAACTGCTTCTAAAGAAAGCCTTCGTGTTTAGAGGTTGTCAGTCACAATGAATACATGGATCTTTATTTAGCATGTGGGTTTTTAGACTGACATCTGTGTTTGGAATATCTCATATTGCCTCCCATGGGTATTCCATCCGCAGGGGTTCCCCCCTTACCTGCCAATGGAGCCAATTCATCCCCCTCCCCTCACGCACGCACGCACGCACGCACGCACGCACGCACGCACGCACTTCCACCATTATGCACCTCATAGTGTAAGAGCAACTGTAATTGGTTTGGAGATTCACGCACAGCGCTACGTGCGTTGCAGTACCTGGACACGTACAGGATGCGATTCATTTGTATGCATAGGTTCAGATATCCAAACCAAGGTACGGATGCTGAATAATGATGATCGCTGAGGTAGAGCATGAGTGCACCTGCACGCAGAGAGACGCCACGCTCTTTATATTAGCCAGGTCCGTCAAGGTGAGATTTATGATTAATTTGTCATTTTGCTTTTCAAATCCATTTCGGTTTAATTATTTAATGCTCGCTTGATATGAGAGCACCGTGTGAAATGAACATGACAGTTTGTTCCATCGTGATTGCATTTCATACTGAAGATGTAGCCATCGAACAAGTCCACCATTTCCTTCTTGTCAATCATCATAATGAATGGTCTGGTACTAAGCTGTTTGACTCACTGCGTGCATGGTGTTTCGCCTCCCAGTGCACAAGTTTGATTCTAACTGTGCAGAATTCAAGGATTATACAAGAAGAGGATGGATGACAGGGCAGCATGTGTGAAGGGAGACAATATAGCTGCCTACCACATTAACGTGCCAATAATAATTTAAAGTAAATCAGTCATTGTGGCGCTGAACAGTCGAGGCCTATAGAATGGCGCGCGGCGTGCTTTGTCGGGCGTGTTCAGATGAGCCGCAACTCCATCTCTCATCTAACACGTCATCCCGACAACAGTTTTAATTAACAAGCCAAACTCCACTTGTCTCTCCCTCCCCTCCCAATAGCCGACCTGTCATGAAATTGTGTGTGTTTTTGAGTGGGTGCACATTTGCACAACAAGAGCGAGAGAAAGCGACGGCGAAGCCGCCGAGGTGGTGTCGTGTGAAGTGGTGTTGCAGGTTTTTGAAGGCAGATGGTGTCATTTCCCTCCGTATCGCCGTTAAATCTTAATCTCCCGGCCCTGTCGTGGGAGGAGCCAGCCAAGCATGGCATTGTATTTTGCATCTAAATCAAGACACCCTGTTTTGTACGGAGAGGACTTTACTATTAAGACAAAGTTTGATGCACCTAAAAGGCCCCACTGCGTGGTGGCATTATAGTCCCACTGCGTCTGCTGATGTTTGCGTAAGCAACATTTCAAATGATGCCACCCCATAAAACTGTAACATCTCTAATCAGTAAAAATGAACAGTGGTGCCCGAGGGAACACAAGGCACTGTGCAGTGTGCACTTTCTTTCAGCGGGTTGCATCAGGAATGGTGAATTTCTTGTTGCCACTGAATGACAAAGGATGTCTGTCATTGTAAATGAGAATCAATATGCATCTTTTTCATCCTCTGCCATTAACAGAACAACCAAGCTTAACTACTGACGAGTGTACTCTGCTGTAAATGAAGATCGTATTGATTGTGCGACTAACTTTGGAATGGAGGCAATCATTCCTTGCCTAATTCCTCTAATTCTTCATGCGTTCAAATTGCGAGCTTCCCAAACACCTCGGCTCACACAGACCCATCCACTTCCAATCCCCACGGCGATTGAAAACAATCATATTCTTTGTTCTCTGTGGTAACAGTTTCAAGACCAGTTGTTCTTTGTTAAGAGTGACTTTATTAGACAAGAGTGTATTTTCCAGGGTTGTTTGACACCCCTGGAAGCTGACAACAATGGAAACTATTTATGGTGGTGGTAATGGCAAATTACTTTGTTAAGCATGTATTACGAATAATTAGGGCAATGTAGAAAGAGATTAAGCATTGGCATTGTGAGTGCCTCTAAAACTACTACTAGGGCTGCAAGTATTGTCTTACTCAATTCATCTTATTTATTTATTTGACTTGATTTTTTTATTAATGTATGCAATTATTTAGGCCAACCTACTGTAAATAAATGCACACACGCACTCACGCACGCACGCACGCTATACAGTATATATATATATATATATGTCCCCACACTGCAAGAAAACGGGCACTATCCTGGTCTGCTTTCATCCAATTAGTGTACTTCATTATTTAATGAGTGGGATGCATTTACTATTGAGATAACGATAATGGAGCAGTGTGATGGGAAGTGTTTTGGCGATAAATACAAATGTTGGCACACCTTCAAATCCAATTTGTGGTCATCCAGAAGCTAACTGGCAATTAAAAAAAAAATCCTAAACTAATATTTTCAGATACTTGAAATTAAATGATTTGACCTCATCAAGGGGACTGTTTTACTGTATCATGCTGATAGGCGTACTACTTACACAATTACTACTACTAACTTTAAATAATAACATGGATATTCATCAAACATTCACTTCACTAGCATTCGTGCAATTAGCATTCAGCTTAGGAAAATTACAGTTTCTGTCAATGGCACGGTTGGTGGTAATGATCAATCAATCGGATTGTGCACTGGCTTGGATCGGTGGAACCAATATACCTCCTATTTATCAGTATCATAATGGAAAGACAAAAGTTTCAAAAGACAAAACACCATGACCATTGAATTTATTTGTTACAACTAGTAAAACGACTGGTTTAATCAACACGTCTACTTAATCCACCAGGGCTTTGTATCACAAAGCCTGTGCCATTTCCCAATGGCCACCCCACAGACGCCACGCCTCTACCTCCACCCACTGTCTCAGCTGTGTCTCCATATTTAAACGTTTTCTGGTTTCCTTCCGCAAATGAGTGAAAGTGGTTATGTCTGTCTGTCTGTTTTTTTATAAATATTGAACCAATGAAAAGTTTTTGACAAGATCTTGTGAATAAGTAATAACAGGTTCCATTGGAAGGAACACAGGCTCATTTTTTTTCCATTTTGTGCAAAGCAAAGTAACAGACATACTGTACAAGGGCTGTGTTCGGAAATTCGCACTGAGTGCACTGGTGTGCCCTCTTCTCGTTCGTTTATTCAGTGCACTGGGTGTGTTGTTGTTCAAAAATATGGTGCCCGGGTGTGGCCAGTGCGCGCACTGAGCGACTCTATTCAGAAGTTGGGGTTGTTCAATGTGTGGGAGCGTCACTGCAGTGTCTGGAGCGCTCCCCGGGGGCTAAAAGCTAAGCTGTCAAGACAAGCATTTACTGTAGTACATCACCATACAAGAGTTCATAATTTACCCTGGCCCACGTTTTAACTGGTTAAAACAACCAGTTTTAACTGGTCGTTCGTAAATAAGCCGCTCTGTGACTTAACCGCCCAGCACACACAAAAAACGGAGCAGATCCACGGTGCGCATAGCCCCGAACGCACACAAGGTATCCGCTCTGTGATAGGCAGCGCAAGTTGCCTTTTTAAAACCCCCCTGGAAAGGATTGTTGCCCGCGCACAGAGAAATGGAAATTGTGACAGAGCTCTTAATTAGAGTGGAGGCGGAGAATACATGGCTTCATCGAGGGACTACACGCATCCAGGTGTTACCACCTTGTGAAGATGAAAAGCTGCATTGTTATTAATGCTAAACTGTTTACCTGAGTTTTCCCCACAACATTTAAATGTATATTTTTAGTTGCCTGCAGACTTTGTGCCGGATTTATGCTTGTTTTTGTGTGCCTTTCCAAACAGAAAGGTGTTGCTCTTTTGAGTTCGCAGATCTTCGCTGCACCTCACTGGTGCACAACTATATGTGTGAATCAGACTATAACACACTTGGAAGTATATAAAGGGAGTTCTCTGGGTTTTAATTTGCTGTAAAACACTGAATGGCAGTAATGAGTGTAAGGAATCAAATTAATAACGTGTGTAATGTTCAAGGAACAAACATTCCCTTTGGCTCCCCGTAGTGCCCATCTCATCGCAGCCAAGTTCTGATTTATCTGAGAGTTCCGATAATATCATCTTCCCTGTGAGGCGGCATCCCTCTGGGTTCTTCTACAGCAGCTTTAATTCAGCGAATGATGCAGCTTTAGAAGATCAGGTGGAACTGCACAGTATATGATGTGAGGAGGAGGAGGAGGAGGAATGCATAATACATTAAGTTTAATAAAATAGGACGTCTCTCCCAGCATTCCGCCAAGTAATCTGTCAGAGACGTTGTTATTATCGTTTATTCTTCTCCGCATAAATTACCACAAAATATGTCAAAAATGTTGTTTCATGTTATAGAAATGCTTTTTCCATAATGAGGTGGGCAGAATTAAATAATACCGAAATACTTTTTTTTTCTTTGTATTTTTTCTTTTTTTTTGCCAGTGCCATTGTGACTGTGTTTATGACAATGGAAAACAGTCACATCTGTCAGACGGCATCCATATTGCCCATTATAGTTTCTGCTGTGCCCATATGTCTCATTACTCTTGGAAATAGACTCACATCTCCACCAAGTCTATTGATTCATCATCATTATTCACTCGGCCCTTTCCCTCCTAAACATGTCATTCCAAGTCTGGCAATTGCTTTGCAAATGATGCCTGGGAACATTTTGCATGATTGATATTGGTGTAGCTGTTAGTAAGTGTTCGATGATGGTCTATTGATGGATTTGAGATGCAAATGACATCGGTAGTGCCATGCTATATTCATCAGCGTGGTGTAGGTTGGTGAGCGGTGACCAAGGAACAACCAGGCGACTACTGTGTGTACAGTATACTGTATGTAGGGGCCCAGATATTGACTGGTGCCTTTTATGTCAGAACAATTAGTCATAGTTACGATTAAATGTTACTGTAAGTTTGCGCTTTGGAACTCATTTATCAAGGGATGGTTTACCGACCAGGCATGTTGCTTCAAGTTCAGGTCAATCTGCTATTGGCCACTGTTGTCTGCTAGTACCCCTGAGTATACATACTGTACTACAAACATGGCTTTGCTGTCTGATCTGCAATAGACCAGTGACCGCCTTTCCTGGAAGAGCATTTCTCATTAATTTACTCCATAGATGTTTCAGAATGAGTCATCATTCCGAGCCTGGAAGCCTGGCCTCATGAATGATGACCATGGGAAATACTTCACTACCCACAATCCTAATGTGTAACAGATACGGCTCTGATTGGTGGATGTTACTCCCCTATAGGATAGTATACAGTCACGTGACATTCATGGGAATATCACATATTCTATTAGGATTGAATCCCATAGCCAGAAGACATGATCATAAAAAAATTAAATAATTATAACCGATCAGATTCTAGATTGTATTAAAAATATAAAAAAATATTTTCTGTGTTTTCCAATTATTTTTGAGGGCCTCCCTCCTATTATACAGGTTTAATGTTTGTTTTTCAACCATGTTTGTTTTAAAAACGCCATTGACAATGAAGAGAAATTAACGTTTGTTTCGTCGCTAACACAAACATTATGTTGTAATCGATGGTGTAAGATGATAAGACCGCCCCTCACTTCACACGGGTGTGATTTGTATGAGGAGAATGTTTTGTCTTTGATTGATTGATTGATTGATTGATTGATTGATTGATTGATTGATTGATTGATTGATTTGTATTAACAGCTTGGAGAATTACAGTACATTTCAGGTACAATTGCAGTACATTTCAAGTACAACTCAATACAAGACTGAAAACTGTGAGTGGGACGACACTATAAAGCATTTCTGCTTGTTTACAATAGGGCCCACCATGTTCATTTCATCAAGACATTTAGAGACGTACATTCACTTCTGTGTAGCCAAAAGCAGGAAATCATAGTGGAGGTAAAAGGGAAAAGAAAATATACAATGAGGGGAAAAAACATGAACAACTAGTCATGCGGTGATGCATGCTGCATGATGATTTTCAAGTTCAAATAAGTTTCAAGTTTTTAATAATTTAACATAACTTATAGTTACATTACATGTTGCTTTAACAAGACATCAATTCGTAATTAAACCAATTTGCACTTTGGAGTATAGGCTATATAGCCTACTACTCCAAAGTGCAAATTGGTTTAATTAC
>OOFJ01121512.1:0-12197 GCA_900323375.1 Benthosema glaciale | reverse complement strand
GGGGGGGGGGCACTTTGGGGGCGTGGCTATAGACTTCTTAAAACTAGTTAATTAATTTGTTAATTAATAGATAAAATTAGATGACAAAAGTGGGGGGACAGTTTTAATCTATTTAATTCCCCAGCTGAAAAAGCTGGGGAATTAGGAGTCTAGGACCTCAATTGATATATGCCGTATGGGTTTTTTGGGTTATCCTTTTAGCACCTTTTGTATGAATCTGTAACACATTTTTTTCCTGGAAATATTACTGGTCTTAGAAAAACACCAAACAACCAGACACTGACTCTCCTGTGAGGCAGTCCAACATAAGGATACCCCTGTCTGTCTGCCTGACACACAGCATCAACCACGTGGTGATTTTACAACCACCAACACTAGGAACCGAGCTTCCTCACTATAGGCTACCTATAGGAGGAGAGGAGGCTTCACAAGCCATTGACATAATGTCAGTGCCCGAACATAAATTATTGTGGTTTGTTTATTAGCAGCGCTAACCTAGCTGTATTTAGGACACATATAGATATTAGACCATGTAAGTTATTTGAAGTTGACAACTTCAAGATCACATATTTCACCGGAACACTGCTATGCTGGAGTGAAATTGAGCAAGTGACCAAGATTTGGTATGATTTCTTGAGTGTTGGAAACACTCAATTCACTCCAGAGTGGTCTAGTCATCCAGTTATCATCATCATAACTAACTACTGTTGCTCCAAAATTACGCTAACTTTGATTGATTGATTGAATACTTTATTGGCAGAAAAGATTAAAATTAGTATAGCATACAGTCAGACACGAATGAAATCAGTACAGGGTACAGTCAAACACAACAGCCAAAGGGAACACCGGTCTTGTTCTTGAGCATGAAGTGTTCCTTAAAGTGAACCCCAATTGGCATCTTAAATTTTCTGCCCTCACTTTTTATCCTCAATATGTACTTTGCTCAGCCAATCAAATCATCGCTATAGGGTGATCAACCAATCAAATCATCGCTGAAATTCACATGCACACATAAAGCTGGGCATAGGAGAGGCTCATGTCCTGGGCAAACCTACAATTTATTTTTTGGGGTCTTGGGTCAGGGTCACTGACCTAAGCTGATTGTGATTGGTGCAAAACATTTGTTTGCATAAATTACAAGAGCCAGTAGCCTAAAATTCAAACTCACCACTCCACTGAACATCCTATTTGAGTCTCTGTTTTGGTGAATGTGATTACCCAACTGGGCAAGATCTGTGTATGTGTATTTGTTGGTACCTGTGAGGGAGGAAAACGTGTCCGTTCTTGTGATGTATGTTCCTGCTTGTCTTATTTGTCTGACCTCGGAAAGGCTGAGTCACAGTAGTCCACCCCCACCCACACATACAAAACACACAGCACCTCTCTTCCTCTATCTGTTCAGACACTCATCTGTTTGTTGTTGTTGTTTGACTATTTTCTCTCCAAATTTGAGGGCTGAGTTAAACGCAAAGGACTGGTATGGACCAACGTTTGTAGATTTTGAAATAACCTTGAGAAGTTGTTGCTCCACAACAAAAATAAACAGGGGAGAGGTGAACATTTTTGTTTTGTATCTTGGGATGGAGGTGGTACTGTATGTGATTGGGCCAGAGGCAGGCCGCCATGCACTGCTGCTGCTCTCTCTCTCTCTCTATCTCTCTCTCTATCTCTCTCTCTCTCTCTCTCTCTCTCTCTCTCTATCTCTCTCTCACTCCAATCCTACCTTTGTTCGTCTACTTTCTTCAGAATGATGATGGACTACAGCACTGTGCATTATAGAACTGATCACATGCAGAGGATTGATTTGAATGATGTGAACTGTGCTTGTGCCGGTCAAGAAGTAAGTGGGTGAGAGACTGTTGAGGGAACAGTCAAAGAAGTGACATCCCTCTCTGTCGGTTAGACATTGCATCACGCTATTTAATTTAGGCGTGGCATCACTTTATAATATTAAAATAAACATACCTTTGTTCACTTTGTGTGTTTTGCTTTGTTCTGCTGTACCTTTGTATTGTATTGTGTTTAGGTGTGCTTTCTTTGAAAAAAGAAAAAACAACAACAACAGAAAAATAGATATTGGTATTTTAATGTAGCCAATGGGGGGGGCGTATAGGCTGTAATATTCACTACACAGTATATTTCTATCTATCTTTGAAAAAATATAGATAGATTTAATGGAATTAGAGACGGGGAGGTGGAGGAACGCTGCCCGGGCTAGTGTAGGAGCGACTGCTTCACGGCTGTGCGATCGAGGCAACCACACTTTGCAATTTCCCCAGAATTGCACCTTTCCTGTACTACTTGCCCGACGAGGGCCTCTGAGACCAGACTGATTACACCTCAAAATACATACATCAATAATATGATCTATTAAATCACATTACCCACACTGTACATAATTTGGTGTGCATATATTCGAATGGGTAATGACTAGTTGTAAAATTACAATTATTCAGGGGCCACAAGACCATGACGGCATAAATTAATAACAAATGTTTGTGGTTAACCGTGGTTAACCGTGGTGTGCTACAGGTCCGATGGGACACAACACTTCCATTATCAGGGCCTGCTTTGTATGCTGATAAGAGCTCTGTTTGAAGTGAATGAAGATGGAGGATAGACAAAATCCATGGTGAGTTATTTTTTTCCACTCAAGTCCCAGAATGGGTTTCAAATGAATGGATGAACTGCACTCAGCACTTGTGACTCATCTGTTGCCAAGGTACCCAGTATACATGTATATTATGGGGTGAATGCAATGCAAAGAGCCTTGGATAAAGGCACTATATAAATGCACCATTTACCATTATATAATGAAAGTAGAAGTAGGCAACATTTAGTTTAAAAAAAAAGTACAATATTTGCCAGAATTAGAGTTACTGGAGTAGAAGTATTGAAAATGGGAAATGCTCAAGAAATAAACATTTCTGCCAGAGATGAAGACCAGGCGACTAGATAGCAGTGAAGGAGAGGGTTGGATAAATGAGTCACAAATAAAGAAACCTAACTGGTGTAAAGAGATTAGGCTAATTCTGTGTGGGAGGTCAGCCTGTCATTGATCATTCAGCCAATAGAGCCACCCCAGCACAAAGCTGTCAACACCACGCAGTCTTACATCTCATCACATCCTCTGCCTCTAACCTTGCACGCGCAATGTTTTTTTTCTTACTGTGTGACTGTCCAATTCTTCTTTCCAATACTGTGTCATAATTCTTCAACTTTGTCCTGGCTCATGTTTTGACTACTTATTCTATATTAAAATTGGCTTTATTAGTGGGGACTAGCAGTACGGGCACCTAGGCTGCTAATCCAGCCTGATAGCGAGTCACGGGTTCGACTCCCCATCCCAGACGACCTTTGCTGCGTGTCACTCCCCATCTTTCTCGCAACCTCACCCTTTAGCACACACCCGCCTGGGTGACAGCAGACTGCTGGTCAAGCGCTGGCGCTTTGGCGTGGGGGTCAGATCAACAATACTGGCCATATATGGAGCGTCTCTTGATTGTACAGGGTTTGATGACGTTAGATCAACATTTGGAATGTTGATCCATATTAATATCCATATTAATATTGATTACATCACATGATGTCCCGAGGCATGACCATATATGGGGCCTGACTGACTGACTGACCAACAGGAAATGCACGATTTCATAGTTAACTGCGACCTGCGGTCGTAATAAAAAAAGGCTTTCAAGTCATACTGTGTAGCAAAATATGATTTAAATAACATTCTTCAGTCTGCCATAATGGATAAGAGAAGAAAATAAGGCTGGGACTTTAACTGATTTAGTTTCATCAATTAAAGATGATTATATAAATGTAAGCATTGTAATCGTGCTTAGTAGTTTTTACACCACAGAACGTCTCAACTGGATGCAACGGGAGAAGATGCCGTTCAGACCGATTTTCTTAGACCGTGGATGGAAAATTAGATTAAAAACAACAAACAAAAAACACTTTGAAAGAATATGCGATTAATTAATTACAAAGCCTCTAATTAATTCTATTTTGTATCTAGTCCCAGCCCTGAAAGAGAACCCACAGAATTGTAATGGTTATGAATTTTCCCTCTCTCATTCTTGTGTGTTACTGTTACGGTATAGAGAATAGGACATTGTTGGATCTCCATAATGCGTGCTTGCACACGCAAGTGTGTGAGAACATACACATATACACTAACCCAGGGGTACCCAAAAGAAAGTCTATGCAGGTAGATCACATGGCAAGCCCCTACATATATAGTCTATCACTTGAATTAAGGTGACTTGATTGATTGGCATAAAAAAGGCCTGTCAGCTCAAACCCACAATGCAATGCAACGCAACATCAGTGCCACTATTCCATTTCCCTTCTATTATAATGTTAGCCCATGGTTAAAGCCAGATGCGAATCAGCCGTTGGCAAAAAATTTTTTTTAACCCTTCTATTATATGTACCATCAGCACCAATATTCCATTTGGTGGGTAGATCTCGTATAGCTTGGCATTTTGAAAGTAGCTCTCAAGTCAAAAAAGTGTTGGCGCCCCTGCACTAACCAATTGAACAGTCTTTAAAGTGAATCCCTGACAGTTATCTTCAGTTAAAATAGTATTATGCAGTAACCATGACTGAGTTGACCGGGACCACTAATGAAGCAGATACAGTAGGTAAGTGAATTTTCATTTCTGCTGTGAAAATGAAATAACCATTTTCATGTTATCATATATGTATATACTGTACGTCATAAATTTAAATATATTTTGACTTGTTTAACAAGACAAGCTTTTAAACTTTTAAGCAATGGTCATTTTTATAGTGAAACATATACCTTTGACCAAAAATATCCTCCAAAAATAATAAGAGGATAAATAGGAAAATAATCCTTAAAAAATAATTCTCTCTTGGATAAACTTAAACATAAAAACGTCTGGGTTTCCGAGGCTACATCTGGCCCTGTACAGTTCACTTTGCTGACATTTTCATTATGTTGAAGTCTCTGATAAATTAAAATAATGAAAATAGCGGCCTGGTAGCGGTAATATAAGATTAATTGGTGGCCTGTAAAGGGTTAATGTGGAGTCATAAAGTAACGACAATGTAACTAAATCTTCAATGACTAGAGAAAGTTCTACCTCGTCCCGTTGCTCCACCATTCGACTTAATAATGAAAAAGTGTCTCTGCCTTGGCTCTTATGTGCTGCTGGATTGGAGCTACAGCTCATAGCCTTTTACAGTGCAGAGACAAAGGGCACTTACTTCACCCTTGGTGGATATACTTACCTACTGTAAGAAGTACTCACATGTTTTACTTAAGTATAAAAGTATCAATACTGCATGTGGAAGTCTCGTATTCCAAATGTACCGGACTAAAAGTACAAAAGTATCGGCATTCAAATAATACTTAAAATACCAAAAGTGAACGTACGCATTGTACAGAATGTCTCATTTCACAAAAGAGTATGAAACATCTATGTATCTGAAAATAGCCGATCTATAAGCTCACAATGTGTTGCATCGCGACGCATTGTGAACTTGTAGACCTTCTATTCTACCGACGTTTGTGTGCAACACACTTGAAAACAAAATATTACATTGTGGGTTTGAGCCGACAGGCCCTTTTGATGTAAATGTAAGTGATAGATCAGATATATTTTAGGGGCATGTCATGTGGTCTACCAGCACAGCCAGGTCACCCATGCTCTACAGCTACTACACACCAATGCCTGGAAGTGGAACACGCTGTCAATTTTCAGTATTTTGCCCCATCACACAAGTTATTCAAATAACGATGGGACAAAGATTGCATGTGATCTTATGAAGTTATTTTATTGTTTGTCATGGATAAATTATGCAAAACAACTTTTGAATCACAAAGGCAATGCAATGGAGAGAAAAAAAATCAATCTAGGGATTCATGTCGTGTGCATACGTGTACAAGGATAAAGTGCAGAAATACCATGACCTACATGTTTTTACTTGATTCAAACTTCATCCCCTGCTGACAAAGAGTAAATTACAGGATTCACACAGTATTCCCTATGCTCCCACTTGACTCTTTCATCAGGAGCAGAACAGAAATGTGCCCCTGGCTCTGCTGTTAAAACCTTCTCTAACTCACTGTTTCTGCTTTATCTTAAGCTGGGGGATTCCTCCCCATGCACTCCAAGTTGTTTAATGATGTGAGCCAGCCTTGAACATTGCATCATCAAGTCCACATTCCTTAAAATTGAGACATTGCGGTTCGTTATTTATTGCCAACTTTGCTGACTATGGTCAGGTTGACATTAGTTATTTAATAGCCCGTGTCTTGCAATATCAGAATGTATTATTATAACTCTCAAATATTGTAAATAAGAACACCATTGCATTCTCAGTTCAGTGAATGTGTTTTTGAATGAATGAATGAATTTTAAAAAACATAACATAACAAAACATCCATTTAAAATGTCTCATGAATCGATCTGATATGAATTTGACCTATTGCCTATATGCAGGAAGTAGATATACTAACTTAACAACTCAAATGTTACTTCTGTGCTGTGGTCTTCTCATTCAGGTCAGCTGGGCCTGTGGTTCAGATGTGTGCTTGTCCCCTAGCGACCATGGCTGTAGACTGTTACCAGTTGTACTGTTGCTACAGTAACAATCTAATGCCACGGTAACCATGGAGACAGTTGGATACATGTGGTTGGCTGTGGCAGCTACTGACGTTCACACTGGAATGATGATGTAGTTGACACAGCATTCAGTATAGTGTCCGTTTCTTTCTCTTTTTTTTTTAAAGAGGAAAACATCATTAAATGTCTTCCCACTCATCCTTAGCTCCCAGCCACGGTATCACAATGAATTTCAGTGAAAGTAGAGAGTTGCCAGACGTCAGTAGCCATGACTGTAGACTGTTACTGTATTTTAGAGGGTCTTTTAGCAGTAAGCAGTCTAGAGCCAAGGTATTGATGCACTGACAGTGACAAGAAAACGCTATAAGAAATAAAATGATGTGTTATTACAATGTGCAGACATAAAGCAAGCACTATTGTAGCCATGTATCCCTTGGGCCACATGGTCAGACTGGTGGTAACATGACCCACTTGTTGTGTTTGTAGTATCGATTGTCATGCAGATTATCTCTGAGTCAGCCACGGCTCAGACACCGGTGGCTTATGCAAGTTCAGTTGGCCTAACCCTGGGACTGACGTCAACACTCAGGATATCTGATAATATTTGCTCTTTGATCTGATCTGATCTGATCCTTATAGGCTATAGGGGTGGTTTAAATACGTTGTGATGTATCTTCCGCAGCAGTGTAGAATTTTGAATGTGCCAGAATTAGGCCTGAATTTGGCCTACTTTTTGCGACAGAAATAATACCTTAATATTGTCGCTGTCCGTGGTTCTGAAAAATACTGGCCATGCAATGGAAACAAGACATGCTGACCGAGTGCTTGTGTGAACCGTAAATACCTCCACAATGCTCCACTCCATTTCTGGGATTCACACGTGTTCATTAGGTTACACTAAATTCCCTGTGTTTCTACCATCAGTGAAGCTTGTTTGGCTTTAAAACCGAGCTCTTCCACAGTGACACTGACAAAAGCTAAACTGGCTGTTGTGGTTTTCTTTGGGCTCAGCCTACTAAAAGCACATTATAAATTGCCATCTTTTTAAATTGTAGCTGAGAGAACATTCCTATATGGCATAAATATACTGTCTGTTACAGTAGGCCTATAGAAGTTCATCACGTGTTCACAATATACGTTCAGCACCATGGACAGCGGCACAGGCTTCCTGCGCGTGCATTGCATTCGGAGACCTCAGAGAAATGCTTCATGTTTAATGATTGATCTCTACAGTTCAGATGTCTAAAAGAGAAAATTATATATTATATATTGCCTGACGCAGTGCCCTGCCAGCCTCATCCTTCTCTCGCTGCTTTGTCCGTATATTATATTCTCCCAAAAGAGAATACAAATTCAAACGAGCTGAATACTATTCTCTTTTAACTTTTATAGACAATCTGAACTGTAGAGATCCAGACGCATGGGGCTACAGTATAGCTGTACCCTATAGTAGCCTACGCCGTGGGGCTTAAGACACGAAGCGCTATAGAGATCAGAGCTTATCAAACCACACTTATTGTAATTCTGTTCATGGTCCACTCGAGGAGTTACCTCAGGGAGTTTTCTTCAGACCCCCAGGCGTTCCCACCCCCTCATCTCCCGCTCTCAACTCAAGCAAAACTATCATCGCAATGCAGTTCATGAATGCGTGTGTCTTTAAAGCCTCCCGATGCTGATTGGAAGCCGTCTGCATGTGCGCAGGAATGACGCAGAATTGACTTCATCCCAAACGCGTCACTCACGAAGTCATTTCAACATGAAAAACTGATAAAACAGTGTTCTTGTAGCCTGGGTATAGGCTATGGAGCCGGCGCATATAGACCCGACGCGTTTGAATAACCGAAAGCTGACATTTTAATGGCTTAAAATGTGTTTTAGGTTACCATGAAGGGGCGGCAGATGAAAGGGGGGGTGTGTTACCTAGGCTATACGAAAGTAGACTGGACCATTCTCCCAAAAGGCAAATCAGTGCGTTAAATTGGTAGGCCTATATCATACACTGCCCTATGCCCCTGTAAGTCGTGGGTGTCGTGTGTCGTGCTGCCCTGTGTGCGGATGCAGTCTGGTTAACATGCAGTCAGCGTAGAGTCTACACCCAGGACATTATTCTCCTATTTTCACTGTTCACTGCACAGTGCCCATGTGCGTCAAAGTGACTCACACTGCAGTAACTTCTACTCCAGCATCTGTACATCTACCGTACATTCACGAAATGGCACGCAAAAATAAATCCAGGACTATAGGCTATATGAGGCTACAAGAAACAATGAACGGCACCGATTTAACAGAGTAGTCATAATAATGATTTCTGGCTACACGTGGACGAGAAGCCGCAATAGAAACTCCCCATGAGACAGAATTGCAATCAAACAAAAACACACTCACAAAAAAATATATATACATATAAAAAGAACTTACCTCTCAGTCCACCTGCTCCATCTACTAATTATGCTTCCGATCTTAAGACCTATATAACTGTAGGAATATGCCGAATATACGGTATAGCAGCCTTTGTTTGCCCGCTGAAACATAGTTGATTTGTTCACACATTGGTCCTGTTCTCCTAACTAACATTGTCAAACCAATTGCCTTTAATGCCAGAAAAAGCTCATCTTCTTTTCTCCTTTCTTCGCGTCCTTTGGTGCCTCGTGAAATTCGGCGGGCTGTCCCGGCAATCTCTTCTTATAGACATCCCGTAGTACTAGTAATGGGGGTGGGAGGGGACACTCATTCATTGAGGAGCATCACATCCCCGGCTCCGGCAGCATCACACACACCATGTACGTACGTAGACTCCGACGTCACCGAGGTAATTTGGTCAACAGGAGAGCGCTATAGGGTTCCGTGAGGAGGAGAGTGAGAGAAACGGGGGATGGACCGCGCACAGGCAGCACAATAACGTCCATTTAAGTCAACAAACAACAGGTCAATAGTTTGAAGATATTTCCATGGTCACTACATATATATATACACTCCTCTGAATGATATATGAAGCAAAGGCGTGAGCTATAGCCATGACGAGATGGTTCTGGAAAGAAAGAAAGAAAGAAAGAAAGAAAGAAAGAAAGAAAGAAAGAAAGAAAGAAAGAAAGAAAGAAAGAAAGAAAGAAAGAAAGAAAGAAAGATTCAGTCCAAAATGTAACAAGTTGGTCAGTGTCAGATCTAATTAGATTTAAATTAATTTAATGAGGACCATCCTCTTAAAGGACCACTTCACCACTTTTCAAACTATATATATATATATATATTTTTCACTTCAATTTTTATTAATTTTCACAAAAACAAAATGAAACTCACAAGCAAAAGGGACAAAAAAAAGAAGAAAAAAAAAAATAAACTCATTAATTTGCTACATTTTAGGCCAAGAGTCTGAATCCTTATTTCTGTCTTTGAATACTGTCCACCAATAGTCGCCCATCAGATCCTCCTGTAATCTCAGTCTATATGTCAGCTTTTCCATGACATAAATGTTGTCTACCAGATCCTCCCATTGACTTAGGTTTTGAGGCTCTGTCCGCCCCCACTTTCTAGTGATAGCCTTCTTTGCTGCTGCCAACAAAATTTTGATCAAATTCTTCCTGTATCTTCCCTTCGACCAAGCCTCCCAGATACAAAACTTTACAGTCCATTGCTATCTCATATGTTCATGAATCATTCTCCAAAAACCCTCTTGGGACATTTCCAAAACACATGAGAATGATCAACATTTACATCTTTCAAACTATATCTTCATTAGGTCCCCACTAATGACCATGATAAAATGGCACAAGTTTTCCTACTCAGTCCGTGTCTCATGGCTGTGGGCAGATCAGAAACCCATCCACCATGGTGACATCATCGATTGGGAATCCAAGCTAATAGAAACTAGAGGCTTTCTTTCCTGAAAAGTTGCAATGCAAAAATGGAAGCCATTGTTCTCACGATAATAAAAAATCCAAATGATAAAAATAAATAAATGATCTGCTTAACGATGATGTCACTGGTGGATGGGTTTCTGAACTTCCCCAGCCCTAGACATAAAGACCAAGTTGTGTTATTTTATCGTGAGTATTATATGAGTAACTAAACTGAATTGGACACGATTGTTGCTCAAATTTAGAAATGAGATCGCATAGGTGTCTGAATCTAGATCGCAATCCTTTTTCGATAAAGTGTGCAGCACTGCCATCAATAATGAACTAAATAGACATAGAACATACCCAACAAAGCTTGCATTACAGCAGTGGTTTTCAACAGATTTTGACCCAGGGACCACCATCCTGACTAAGAGCAACCTGGGGGACCACCACTATTGTGTGGGGTGGGCCCATCATAGACCCACAACCCCACACAAAGCGTTTGGGAGATTAATGCAACATTATACATTACAATTCTTCTACATTCTCTAAATGTGTATACTTCTTGTAAATGAAGTAATGCAGATGTTTAACAATACTTTAACTCTTGAGAGCGTAACATGAAACCAAATTGACCCGTAGGGGTCCACATGGTTTCATTTTACGCTCTCATTTTACGCTAATTTTACGCTCTCAAGAGGAACACACAATCATGTCATATCACTGTCTTATCTGTTGTTACTTCAGAGCTCTCATTGTGTCTGGTTTGGTTTTCTTTAGTCTTTCTTTTTGGTTTAATTTACTCATTTAAAACAATCCTCCTTGTTTAGGCTGTACCCTCTCACCATGCAGTCATCACTCTTGTCTCTCTCACACATGCATACGCACACTCACACACACGCACACGCACGCACGCACACACGCACACACACACACAAAACACGCTTCTTCATTCAGCCCCACAGGTAGCAGTGGTAATTGGCCTGATGGCTGATTTCCTTTCTTTAAGATCTTGGAGAGAAAAAACACAGTAGTGGAACAGAGAAAGCAGAAGGGACTGATGATTCACTTGCAGTGAAAATAGAAGAGTTAACACATGGCGTAGGTGAAGTCTTGGTTTACCACCACCTCCGGCCATTCATCCACATTCTTATTATGCAAATTATAAACCACCACTCTCGGGGGTACAGTCACCAGATGAGAGGCAGAGAGAGACGCGTTGAGTTCTACAAACTAATGAGGCTGGCATTAATAAATCATACCAAATCAAAGGTAACTATGGTCAGCTCTCTTACTCATACAAATGCTCGCTCCTGCTGTTCAGTGTTTTCACAGGGGTGCGATGAATTAAGCATGCGTGAAAAGGAAAGACGTCACTGGGACTTGAGGGCTTGATGTTGCTCATGATGTTGCATATGATGTTCCTATATGCTCATCGCTAACTCCTTCTCTATGCAGGTTGTGCAGGACTATCATCCCCCAAAAGCAAAAAACCTCACCCTGTGTAATTAGGGCTCTCCCCCAGAACACACCATTCTCCAATGCAACCAGCAACAACAGCTGTCCTCGAGGGAGAGAGAGACAGGAGAGAGACAGGAGAGAGAGAGAGAGAGAGAGAGAGAGAGGTTCAACATTCACCAGCAGAGTGCTGCTTCCAGGCCCCACCTCTGTCTTCTCTCCCCTCCAACGAAACAGGCATCACTATTCTGCTTTACTTTCCTTATTTGTATTCTCTCTCTCTCTCTCTCTCTCTCTCTCTCTC
>OOFJ01121501.1:0-10557 GCA_900323375.1 Benthosema glaciale | reverse complement strand
TAATGTTTCCTCTGTGTGTGTGTGTGTGTGTGTGTGTGTGTGTGCGTGCGTGCGTGCGTGCGTGCGTGCGTGCGTGCGTGCGTGTGTGTGTGTGCGTGTGCGTGTGTGTGTGTGTGTGTGTATATATATATACACACACACACACACACACACACACACACACACACACACACACACACACACACACACACACACACACACACACACACACACACACACACACACACACACACACACACACACACATATACTAGTTCTATGGAAGTTACTCGCTTGAAGCTTACATACAGTAGAGTACAGTACTTATAATCAGACGTACTGTGAAAATGATGTGCTGTGGTGCAGTGTATTCACTGAATCCACACTCATTCAGTACACTAATACACACAGAGCTCTTAGAAAAGTAGAAAACATATTCCACCACAAAGATAGTATGTGTTAAAATAGGCACAACACAAATTCTGTAAATAACTGGAAATCTGTAATGCAATGCAATGATCACCCTGACTGACTACTGTAAGTTTAAATATAATTTTGGCTTGTATCAAATCTTATGTTCTATTCTACTCTATTGGATGATTCTGACATCAAAATAGGCTTGTATGTGCAGTGCATCTCTACAGATTTGTGTGTGTGTGTGTGTGTGTGTGTGTGTGTGTGTGTGTGTGTGTGTGTGTGTGTGTGTGTGTGCGTGCATGCTGAGAGACTGGTCATTACAAGAGTTGTTTTTGCCTATGGAGGCACCTTGCCCTGTAGGAGTGGACACCCCTCTGTAACATGCAATCCTGGTTTTCCATGACATCATGGAGGCTATTACTGAAAACAATACCAACATGACCTGATACAAGTCTACTGTGCTTCCAAGATGCCATTGTTCACCAGCTTTAACTGCACAGCACATGTGTATCTGTGGTCACTGAGGCACTTTACAAGACATTCATCCCAACACACACACTGGTGCCACGATGGCAAACCTTTCTTTGTGCAAGCAGGTGTACTTTTGTTTGTTTGTTTATTCCCCCGAAATAATTGCGTTTTTGAGTACTCGAAAAGTTGCGAAACTTTGCACACACACACACACACATCACAAGTGGGAAACAATTACATATTTTATTGTCTCAAAAAGGGGCGTGGCCGAATGGCTCAACAGCATCCCCTACAGTTTGTACTTGAAGCTCCACAATACGGTTTCACCACACATGTATGCAAATTGGTACACACCTGTATCATGTCCCGACTTACAAAAGCCTCTTGGTGCCATGACCTAAACCAAACAGGAAGTCAGCCATTCAGCGATCTTTAACTTTAACAAACTCCTCCTAGCTTGATGGTCTGTTACAAATAAAACTCGCTCAGTGTACACAAAACACCTTAACGATGAAAAGTTATCAAAATCGTGAGTTTTTGTAAAATCGCGAAGCGTCAAACTTCAACGCCAAACATGAAGTGAAAATAGCAGA
This sequence comes from Benthosema glaciale, assembly GCA_900323375.1. Lineage (NCBI taxonomy): Eukaryota > Metazoa > Chordata > Actinopteri > Myctophiformes > Myctophidae > Benthosema > Benthosema glaciale. The sequence goes on along the minus strand of OOFJ01121501.1, from coordinate 9,097 downwards.
ATTACATTTTTTTATGCAAGTACTTAACTGATTGTTGTACAGACTTGTGGATGGTGTCATTGGACTTTATTCAGAGTCCTTGAAATTCATTGGTGTAACTTAGCCCCACCCCCTCTTCTGATTGGTCGATATTTGATAGTTCCTATTTTGTCCTATAACTTTTCAACGGTTTGTCGTAGAGCCTTGTGGGTGGTGCCATTGGACTTGGTTCAGAGTCTTTGCCCTTCATTTGTGAAACTTAGACCCTTTTGATTGGTCGATATGCCATAGTTTCTATTATTTACCATAACCTTTGAACAGTTTGTCGTACAGTCGCCTTGTCCTTCAGAAGTGCTACTTAGCTCTGCTCCCAGAGCTGAGTCTGATTGGTCGATATTTGCCCGTAACGGGCACAGATGTGTGAGGGCCCGGTTATCGCTGCTTGTAGCTGCTTTTATTTAATTTCAAATGCATTTAGTTAGTAGTTATGTTAACTTGAACTATATGAACTAAATACAAATTATACATTGGACATAAAAAGACAACATTTTAATACTAGCAATTAGCTGAAATCATATCAGTATTCTGATATTAACCTGCATGCGGGCCACATTAAGTGAAGGTGGGTGACACATGTGGCCCCCGGGCCACCAGTTGCCCATGTATGCTTGAAGGTATAGGCATGCTCTTTCTTCAGCCACATGGCATGACTTGTCCACCCACTCATGGCTAGACTTTTAATTCCATAGCAAGCTAAACTACATGAACTCTGAAACCTGATCGTGGTGAAAACATAAGAAATTCCAGTCTTTTCCGTTTGCAACACGGTTCATTGGAAGTCTAAATTATACATCATGGAAGTGCTGAATTGCATTACAGTGTATATTGTCTCAACTCTCATGCCACTGTTTCTTAATGGGGAATCAAATGATTAATCCAGTGTTTATTAATTTATGGTCTAAGAATGATAATGATAAAATACAGAAGCCACTCATTAGGTTCTTTAGAGTCATCATCTTTATTTCATCACTCACTTTTTATTACTTTAGTTCTTTTTGAACAGGTATCCTACATCAATAACAGATATTTCCAAGTTTTGTGTTTAAGTTTGTAAATATCTGGTGCTCTTTATCATGGCTTTTGCTTGCGAACTGGGTGACGCAACCCAGGGTATGATTCCCAGGCCTTATCTTGTATTTCACAAACTTGGAGTGCTTGCTTGCTGTCAGTGAGGTACGGACGTGTGGGTCAAATATTAACCACTTGAACCCCAGTATCCATATTCTGAGGGCAACATTAGCCAAAAATAGCAGATGTACAAGCTGTGATGTAAAGCTCACAGCTTGTACATCATCTATTTTTGGCAAAGACATCTGGTGCGGAGGGAAAAAGCGGTCCTAGTACAGGGCCAACTCAGGTCCAATTCTTATCCAAGATCACAGCGACAGCCATAAATGTTCACCATATAGCTAACTTGACCTGCTCCGTGTTAGGACATTAGGTCATTAGGAGACAAATGATGAACCAGTCCTTAAACCGGTAGCACTTATTTTCTTCAGATGTTCAGAAGTGTTTATTAAGCAACATGTACAGTAATTAAGATATTGAGCTGTTATACTGTTTTACATTGATGATGTATGTTCATCTACCCCTGTATCTCTGATGTCAATAGTTCAGGTGTGATTGCATTAGTTACATGTAGTTAACATTAGTTAGTTAGTGGTTAGGCATATTCCCATATGCCTATCATCACACCGCTGCTGCATTGTATAATTTAATTTAGGAAGCGAAGGTGTACTGTTTTAAGGGCAGGGGATCTTTGTGGCATTAAATAATGGTGTCCCTCTTTGATGAGTGCAGGCGTGCCCTATGGAAGTTAATACCAGTTCTTTTGCTGTCATGGAATGAGTCTGAATCTTGAATAAGCTTCTGTAGAGGTACGTATACTGTGTTTCGATCTCACACAGGGTTTGAATGACAGACATGGTCATCAGATTCGGCCTATAGTTTAATGTTCTGTGTTCAACATTACAGGCAGCTTTCCCTCTTATAGATCAGCCGCCCTCCGCCAACTAACTACCAGCGGCAGTTGTTAATTCCCCCTACATTCCAGTAACAGGTATTACAGTACATTTGTGGAGAAGTGAGTGAAACTGACAGCTTGTTTGCAGGAAGGATTATTAGCACTGCTTGGGGACAGGCCCAACAGTGAGCGACTAGGATCTGCGTCATATGTTGTGAGGACCAAATCTGCTTAACCTACTTTAGGTTTGCACAAAATATCTTACAAATAATAAACACATCTAAACTAAACAATTTGTTGTTCATTACATATTCATTTAGAACAAACTAGAAAAAGTGGCATTTCTTCCTCAGTCTAGTCTAGTGGGAATGTGCAGTCAGTTTTCGCTGCAAACGGACGCTGCATTCATGATTTCAGAATTTTATGTTAGTCAATCGTAGCCAATCAGGATGGAATATGAAATATCAAACCGTGTTGATCATGTGACTATAAAGATCATGTGTACCGATTTACGTGAAATTTTGATACAATCTGAAGGAGTAAAATATGCGTGTGACATCATCATCATACCAGGAAATTATGCGGTAACGCCCTACTGAGTGGCAAAAAAACGACTTTCTGTGTACATCCAGACAGAAAAGTCCTATCTGATAGCATTAAATTATGATAAACTCACTTTGCCACTCAATTTGCCGCTCACTTTATGCATGCACATACCAAAGGCAGATGTGAAAAATGGAGGCCAAAGGTTTTTCCTTGGCCTCTAGGAACTAGTGTGCATATACGTTTTACACAGATCTGAGCAGTTATAGGTAAAAACATGAATCGCCATTTATAGTGCCACCATGAACTGGGAATGTGTGCAAAATTTCACAGAAATCGCACTCTGTGTTCACGATTTGAGGCATTTTGCTCAAAATGGACCAATCCTGCAAACTTTGGAAGGCGGGATGGAATATGGACAATCGGACAGATCTGTGTTGATCACATGACTACATTGACTTTTGTGTGATTTATGGATACAATCTGTAGGAGATTAGCTGTACACAGACGGACGGATAGAATAGAACATACTCTTTCCCCATGCCTTATGGCCTGGTGGAGACAATGATTAAAGTGGCAATATGTGCCACAGAGTCTTTGTATGAAAGGCCAAGCATTGGATTACATTACCCTCATGAAATGGATATCGTTTTACAATATCTTTATTGGAACCGGGCTTTGCTTATTACGTCAGAGTTTGTGAATCAAGGATTCATGGTTACCATGGAGATTAAGTTGAATGTATCACAACAATTTATGTTTGTGTAGGAAAACAAGTGCCCAGTGGGCATTGCCCGCATTCTACCAAATATTGTTTTCCAGTTGATAACACTAGTATTAAAACTATTTATTTGAGTCATAAATAATGATTGTTTTTGTACAAAGGCCTATCTTTTTTTTTGTACAATGATGTTTGCCTATAAACATGTTAAGATGTTAAGATTAATTCAAGACAAGAATAGCAACATCTTATTTTAAGTGTTCTTCCCAAACAAGATATTTAGACACATTTTAGATCTTTCCACTTCTCATTTGGACACTGGAACTTTACTAACTAATGTCCCATTCAACAGTGCAGTTGTGGACAACTTTGGGGGCACGAGATGTGCTTTGAATATCAAGTACTAGTCTCTTTAGTTGAAATTCCAAAGAATAATTTGCTGATGAATTACGACCTGAGGAGTATTGCACTGCTCTGTTCAAATTCATATCAACCACTGCATTGTGAGTAACTACTGTAGCCTATACGTGGGAGAAAATACCAGGAGTGTTGGCAGAAATGCGTAGGCAACACAACAAGGGTGATTTTGAAACTGAAGGGGCCCCTGCTTCCCTCCAAAAGACAGTGTTACAAGAAAGTTAATAGGTGTCCGAGTGCTGTTAATATTTAACAGTTAGCCATGAACGATGCATTAAGAAAGGTAACAATGGGTGTGGAAATGTTGCTAATTAACACAATTACTTCCTTTTTAACATGTATGCGTGTGCACGCACGCACGCACGCACGCACGCACACACACTTGGTGGTTAAAAAAATAAAAAATAAAGACGTAACAGTGTATTCATAATGTTTCGGCGCAGTTATAGCCAGGGAAAACCTGGGTTGACCTGTTATTGCGCCACCATGAGGCTGAGTTGAAATTTGTCAAGTGGCTTTTCTTCCTCTGCCTAGTGGGACTGTGTGAGCATAATGTCACGGAAATTGCACGCTGTGTTCCAGATGCATTTTGTTCAAAATGGACCAATCCTGCAAACTTTGAAAGGCAATCGGGATGAAATATGGGAAAGAAGACAGATCTGTGTTGATCACATGACTATAGAGATTGCGTGAAGTATGGATACAATGTGTTAAAGTAATATAAAGAAATGTGTTTTGCAAAAGTTGGAGCTATAACAGGCCGAAAATGTGTTAATTGGCATCCAGGGACTGTGTGCACAGTTTAGCATCGACCGGGCCAACGGTGCCGGGACACGCACGCACGCGCACGCACGCACGCACGCACGCACACAGAAGGACACACGGACGGAGTGCAAAACATACTCTCCCCATGCCTTCGGCTGGTGCAGACAATAACTCCACAGAGATCTACTTAACCTGTCAGACATTTAAGAACAATATCTAATCTTAGACATCTTATAATTGAATGGTTGATTGTGGCATTCCGTGAAAACACTCTTGGCTGTTTGCTGCAAATAGTGGTGAATGCAAATGATCTCCTGTAAATAAATAATATAATAAGGATAAGGCCATAATAAGAGATATAGCATTATCTTAACAACACAGCTAACAGCATTAGACACGCTGCACTCACACGGCTACACGTGTGCTCGTACGCACGCACACACACCAGACACATCAGATATATCTGACTGGCATATCAGATGCATGGACTTGGACTCTCCCTGTGTTTTGCCCTGCAGGTCTTGCTCTGCGTGGTTTTGAGGTTAGGTTAATGCTAGCTCTGGTCCATATGGACCAGAGCTATATGGACCAGAGCTATGGACCAGAGCTATGGACCAGAGCTAGGTTGGTCTGGTGGTCACATAACCGCAAGCACAGTAGCAGCGCATGTTCACCAACCTTAAAGGACCACTTCACCACTTTTCAACGTATTTTCATATAATTGGTCCTCACTGGGCAGTTCAGAATCCTGTCCACCATGCGCATCATTGTTAGGCAGTGTTTTTTTAAAACAAGATAAAAAACTTTTCAGGAATGGAAAGCCTGCAGTTCTATTAGCTTCGATTCCCCATCGATGATGCGCATGGTGGACGGGTGTCTGAACTGCCGACAGCCCTCCCATGACATATCATGAACATTAGTGAGAGCCAATTATATGAAGGCAGGTTGAAAAGTGGTGTGTGTGTGTGTGGCTGTGTGGCTGTGTATGTGTGTGAGTGCGCGTGTGCACTTGTGAGTGAGTGTGTGTCTATGTGTGTATGTCTGAGCACAACCTATTGACCCTTGCGGCTGATGCAGATTGGGGTCGCATTCAGGTCACATGCACACACACACATACACGCACGCACACTTGCACCGCTCAGTTCATACGGGAGTGATTGTGTATTTTGTTTTACGTCCAGACGTCAATACAGGCTTCAGACGAGCCACTAATTCAGGAGACTTGGCTCAGATCTGAACCCATTTGATTTGGCATTAGGAGCCCCTTGTGATCTGCATGCCCTTGCTGATCGACCCCAGACAGGGTTCGAACCAGGGTTCAAATGTGTGTTTGTGTGTGTGTGTGTGTGTGTGTGTGTGTGTGTGTGCGTGTGCGTGTGCGTGTGCGTGTGCGTGTGCGTGTGCGTGTGCGCGTGTGCGTGTGCGTGTATGTGTATGTGTATGTATATGTATATGTATATGTATATGTATATGTATATGTATATGTATATGTATATGTATATGTATATGTATATGTATATTATCATGTACTGTATATGTTATATGTCTGTCACTGTCCCTGACCCCTATGCATACAGGTTATGTGGACAAGGTGACGTGTGTGCGATGGCCAGCCTGGACCTGCAGGTACTCATACCCCCCCTCAAGCGTTATCGTTACCTCCCAACCAAGCAGCCCAGCAGAGGGATCTGACCACTTCTCCTCTCCCCCTCTCCCTGGGTTTCCCTCAGCCAGGTCTCCTGGCTCAACCCTGGGTCCACCATGGGAGGATGTTTCTCCAAACCCAAGCCAGGTGACAAAACCCTTTTCTTGCTTTGTATTCTCACTCATCCTACCCACCATTATCTTAGCCAGATATAGGTCATACAACAGTCGCCTGGCATTAATTATTTAAAGCCCCAGTGAAAGTGTGGAAAAATACGTTTTTCACACTTTTAGACCACATCTGTTTTGTCATTATATTGGCATACCTAAGAATGGATACCAAAAAAATTGGTAATTTTTCAAGTCCATAAAATCGAATTTGAATCACTTCCTGAAAACAAAAACGTTCTGCGTGATGAAGCCAATAAAAATGGAGCTCACTATGGTTTAATTCCTATTCCTGAATCGTCCTCCAACACAGCTGTTTTTCATTAAAGAACTACTTTTAAATTCCATTCAGATGACATCCTCCAGACAGTGCATTACTCGGTTTCAACTTAATCATCACGCTAAAATATGTACCAGTATGTAGGTGGTGTGTAAATTAGAAATAATCCGCTGGCGTTGCTCCACATAACTCTGTCACTAATGTTTACAAACGAAAATAATAACGTGGGTTCCAAGAGGCGGAAGTCACTGATCAAACCCCATAGCCTGGAGGGATGCAATGCTCTAATAATTGGTTCAGAAACGTCAGAACCAGCATTTCAGGGAAATTCAGGCTGAAACTTCAAAGTAAAATGCCCTCCGTTTCCGTTTCATTGCACCTTTAATTATTCCACCACTGCCACAGTCTTTTCAGTGCAGACCCTTATTTTGAAGGCCACAGGTCGTGAACTATTATATTTACTTTCACCTGAATATTTTGTAAACATGTTCTTTATTTATGGGATGTGAACAAAGCTTGTTTTGACCAAACACATAAATGCATTTAATACATCTACTGTATTTACATTGATGCGGAATTGCGGATGGGAGACAGAGTTTTCACTTCCGGGTCATTTCCTGTTGCAATGTTCAGAAAGATATAATGTATTTCCATTGCAATGCAGTTATGATCACTGTCACGGTAACCTGAAGTTAACAATGCACACACACTCATATCTATTTTGACAGTAATTGACATAATTGCTTCTATTTAATATAGTTGGCCAGTTTGTTAGTAACTGTTTGGGAGGGTTGTGGGTTTCATATTTGTATACTGTATGTAATATGTATGTAATGGTAGTATCTGAATTAATTCCTGATAGATTTTAAACATATTTTAAACATGTCACCTGTCTCTTCTCTCCAGTGCTGGAAATCCTCCTTTTTAATTGTAGGCCTAAATGTGTGAGTAAAGTGGCACCTGAAATATGAAATGGAAATGGTTTAAGTAATGATTTAATTGTATGTAACTTAAGGGCCTTAGTTTGCCTTGTGTATGACCTACCAGGGGGTAGGTCATGGGGGTGGCGGTCATGGGGGCGGCGGTGGCTCAGGGGTAGAGTGACTGGTTGGCAACCGCAAGGTTGCCAGTTCGAACCCGGGTTCCCACAGAGTTAGTGTTGATGTGTCCTTGAGCAAGACACTTAACCCCTAATTGCTCCTGATGTGCTAGTTGGTACCTTGCATGGTTTCCGCTGCCATCAGTGTGTGAATGGGTGAATGTAATGCACAATCTATGTAAAGCGCCTTGGATAAAGGCGCTATATAAATGCACCATTTACCATTTACCAGGTTTGAAATGGTGGCTGTATCTGCAGATAGTTTTGGTTTGGCCAGAGGAAGAGAGCTGCTGTCGGCCCTTAGTGGAACATGTCTAGTTACCTAGGTTACTGTTCTTTTTAGTCTTTGCCTGAGTTCTTATTTTGATGTGCATATTTTTGTGTGTTAAAAAACTGTCTATGTAGTTAGTCTCACATAGCCAGACAAGTAGAAATCTCTGCTATACTGATATGTCTGGTGACAATGTGAATTCACTGAATGGGTTAAGACTAGGTGGAAACAACTAGGAATGTAAAGACTTGAGGGTGGCACTTTATATGGGATGGTATCAGAATTGGGTTTTGAAGCAGTAGCCATAAGTTTGTTACTGCTGGTTTTCTCCTGTGTTCAATTAATTTAGATTTATCATCATCAGTAGGCTGAGATTTATGTTCTTCTGGCACTGTGCAGCTGCTTAGGGAATGCCCCTTCAATGGGAACACCCATACTATATGGGAACGCTTACAAGTTTGATGGGGGAGCACTCATTGAACATCCTGCATATGTTTTGGACAGGGAAGAACTTGTTTTGTTCCACATACTATGTATGTAGTTTTTTAACATGCACGGGTGGCATGCTTGTTGAAACAAAAGGCCTGGTGCAGGCACAACTAGAGAAAGTGCCCTTGTGGGCACAGGTCTCCACCAGGATAGTGTGATGTTTGGCAAAATGTTTAGGAGTAATATAAACATCACATGACTATGGAGATCATGAAATTTGGATAAAATGTGAATGAGTAATATTAGAAAATGTGTTTTACATATGTCGGCATCTGGGTGGCGCTATAAAGAGCAGATGTGAAAAACTCCTAGCAAAGGTTTTTCCTTGGCCTCTAGGGAGTGTGCATACAAGGTTTAACAGATCGGTTATAGGTAAAAACACTAATCGGCCAGTTATAGCGCCACCATGAGGCTGTGTTGAAAACTTTGTGGCATTTGTTCCTCGGCCTAGTGGGAATGTGCATGCAAAATTTCACGGAAATCAGACGATGCGTTCATGATTTGCGGCATTTTGTTTGAAAGGGAGCACTCCTGCGAACTTTGAATGCCAATCTTAGCCAATCAGGATGGAGTATGAGAAATCAAACAAACCCGTCTTGAGCACATGACTATGGAGAGCATGTGTACCAATTCCCGTGAAATTTGGATCAAATCTGAAGGAGTAATATTAGAAAATGTGTTTTAAATAGGTCGGCCTC
>OOFJ01121483.1:0-11819 GCA_900323375.1 Benthosema glaciale | reverse complement strand
GCGGGCGGAGTTATCTTTGTTTTAAACGGTGTGAAAGGCTCACCGCGCGCATCCGGGCTATCTGGGAGTTGTATCGCACGCGCACCCAAAACAAACAGCACTTCCGCATGTGCCCGTCCAATAGAAATGTAGACAACAACAACTCGCAAGGGTCTCGCTTTTATTGCAAAAAAATAAATAAACGAATCTGCTACATGTTTAGTTAACAGCGTGAACGCTGTGAGCTTGTAAATCAATTATTTTTGGCAAGCGGTGTCATTGCAATTTGCGACCACCAAGTGTAGACTATCTAGTTGAAAGAAACGGGCTTATATTTTGTTACAGAACTGGTGCGTGGCTGCGTGCCATGTTGGGTAGTTCCGCCAGCTAACGCTGTGTGGCGATAATATGCACACGCAGATATGAAAGCAAGAAGTTATAAGAAGATCTCTCTGCAAATACCGTATTTTACAGAGGAAAAGGCAAACCAGAAGATCATAATAACACATTTGCGTGGTTTCTTTTGTTGTATCCTTAAAAATGTCTGATTTATCAGCTGTACAGTGAAACACAAGCTGTAAGTTCTAGTGCAACTGCAGAGTCGTTTAGATTTAGATTGTCGACCAGTATGCCATGTCAACATACATTTAGTGACACAGGAGTTAGACACCCGCGGCCTAATATGGTAAGAGAGTTTTCAGAATAGAGACACTCAGACAGACTCTAAACCTGAATTTAGTATAGAATCCTGAATGTATTAGATTGGACTTGGTAGAAGGTAAATTAAAAACACACAAAATGGGTGACAATGACCTTTGCCATGTTATAAATTCGTCCCCAATAAAAAAATATATATTATAGAAAATGTTGCTGAGGTGGAATTGGAAAGCAGAGACATACGTTGGTCATTGCAGCATCACAGACAGAGATACGGCACCGATCCTTAAAGGACCACTTCACCACTTTTGAACCAATCTTCATATAATTGGTCCTCACTAATGTTCATGATAAAACAGCACACATTTTTTCTACTCGGTCTGTGTCTCATAGGAGGGCTGTGGGCAGGTCAGAAACCTTCCTCCATGCGCCTCATCGATGGGGAATCCATGCTAATAGAAACTGCAGGCTTTCTTTTCCTGAAAAGTTCCAATACGAAAATGGAAGCCATCATTCTCATGATAATGAAAATATAAATATTATTTCAAAAGAATATTGTTTTAAAAAAAAAATCTGAACTGCCCACAGCCCTCCTATGAGACACAGACCGAGTAGAAAAAAAGAGTGGCATTTTATCATGAACATTAGTGAGGACCAATTATATGAAGATAGGTTGAAAAGTGGTCCTTTAACCACACCTCTAAAATGATTTAAACACCTTGTGTGAGAGACCAGTGCCAGATTCACTGTGCACTGTGTGCAGGCGAGCAGGCACACTGACAGAAAAGAAGCTGGGGTTGTATTTTCAACCATTTGCAATCATATATTTTCATGACCATTATACTGTATAGTGTATAGCCTACATATTGTGTCCAATGCATGCTTTCTCAATATGTTTTGCAAGTGTTGTTTTGTTGTTTTTGCCAGTACACACCAGCGCAACTCCTTAAAACATGCAAATTCTTGCAATCGTTATGGCAGTTGCAAGGAGTAGCAGTTGCGGCACCAACTGGAGTTGTGATTATAGTTGCCTTATTTGTGTGGCCTGTCCTTAAGGTTCCCTCTTTTCTAACGAATGGCATAGTTTTATTTTATATTGTTCTCAGTGTTCTGAAGTGCAGCGATCGACATTCTATGTATTTTTCCTTTCTCGTTCCAACCAACAAACAAACAAACAAAAACAAACAGATAGATATCTCCTCTACAGTTAAGAAGTGCTTATATGTTGATGAGGCGGATACAACACACCCATATATAGAAGCCTCCCGCCGGATACACCCATATATAGAAGCCTCACGCAAGCCTCACGCCGGATACTCACGCCGGATGCACCCATATAGAAGCCTCATCATTTTTGAAACATTAAAATTAAAAACACACAAAACGCGTGACAATGACCTTTGCCATGCTATATATTTGTCCCCAATTAAAAAAAAGAATATTATAGAAAATGTTTCTGATCATGAGAGTTATCGGCCCTCCCCGAGACTTGCCACATGATGAGGTGGAAAGCTGAGACATACATTGGTCACTGACTCATTGCAGCATCACAGACATAAGGCACCGATCTTTAAACCACACCTCTAAAATGATTTTAAACGCCTCGTGTGTGAGAGACCAGTGCCAGATTCACTGTGCCAGGGGAGCAGGCACACTGACAGAAGAAAAGCTGGGGTTGTATTTTCAACCATTTGAAAATTCGTCATATATTTTCATGACCATATGTATATACTGTATAGTATAGCCTACATATTCTGTCCAATGCATGCTTTCTCAATATGTTTTGAAAGTGTTGCTTTGTCAGTGCAAGCTGGGACGTCTTGACAGTGCATGGTTCAGAAGCAGCATCGGGAGAGGAGAGACATCACTGCTTGAAGAGCGAGTACTACCTGGGTGAGAGGTAGCTCAACGGTCTTCCAGCTGTTCCTACCACTGAGAACTGCTGCAGCTACAACAACTACAGAGCCTGTGGAACTAGTATACAACCCGACAAAGACTTGCACATTCAACCCAAACTATGGCATTGGTGAACGTGTCTGGGAATTCAACGCTGACAAATGCTGACCACTGCAACACCACTAATCCTGTCACATATCACATCCTCTCGTGGATGATGATCGGAGAGTTTGCGCTGGGCCTGCCTCTCAACCTCATGGCCCTCTACGTCTTCCTCTTCAGGTTTGGGGGAAACCTTACATCTCCTCATAGGCATACATTTCACATTGCTACATTGCATATTGTTACATCTAAGGCATTTAACAGACTTGACAATTGACATCTTTTATGGATAAGCTCCCGAATTATTACTATTTCCCGACTCTCCTGTCCTGAGATTAATCACATACTGTAAGTATGATATAGTGGAGAAAATGGGGCGCGCCGCACGCAAACAGTACAAGTATACACATACATATCAACTATCAGTGGTATTCAACATCTCTTAGGTAGGGTGTATCAGTGTGCACGGAGGAAGCCCTGTGGAAAATCGCCTCCATGGCATGAGATTGTCTTCATTTGTATGGGAGGGCTGTGAAAGTTGAATATCTTCTTACTGTATATTATCTTATTCTTATTATATTATATTGTAATTTAAAGATTGTAACACAGACATACGGGATTGGCACTAAAGTGCTGGGTTTTATAAACACGTACTTGCACGGCTTGTACGATTTTGAGGTATTTGTATGTCAAATCTTCATCTTACTTCTACTCCACTACATTTCAGAGGCAAGTATTGTACTTTTACTCGATCACTGCAGTTATTTGACAACTTTAGTTACTAGTTTCTTTGTCTGATTATTACAAAACATACAATAACCATTTCAGCCCTATACACATTAGGGCGGCTATTGAAAATAGCCACAACCTCAATGCGACGCATTGTGAGCTTGTAGATCAGCTATTTTCTTTAATGTTTCAAAAACTTTTACTTTTGGTACTTCAAGTACATTTTGATACCAATACTTTTGTACTTTTACGCAAGTACATTTTGGAATCCGGACATCTTCTTGTATCAAAGTGTTTCTGTATTGCAGTAATTATACTTTTACTTAAATAACAAATGTGAGTACTCTTTCCACCACTGGTCAAATCAAAAGCTCTCTGGAGGAGGTTGCATTTACAACAAATGTCTTCTACAATAACCAGAGAATAGCATGTGATGTGTGCCTACAGTCAGATGAATGAACCCAGATTGAACCAATATAAGGGTTATTATTGGGTTATTATATATGAATCAATCCAGAATACATAAGGATAACATTTTACTTGTACTTTTTATTTTCTGCTCAGGTTCAAGTTCTGGAAGACCAACAGCATCTTCCTCTTCAACATCTTGGTGGCTGATTTCCTGCTGGTCGTGTGTCTTCCATTCAAGGCCTACCACTTCCAGCACGGCTTGAGGCGCAGCGGCAACAGACTCGTGTGCCAGACCATGCTCTTCATGCTGTTCCTCAACCGAGGAGCCAGCATCGCCTTCCTGACCGCCCAGGCGCTCGACCGCTACTTCAACGTGGTCCACCTCGGGCGGGGGAACTTCATCAGGGTCATGAAGAAGTCCCCTCAGATCTCCATCCTCATCTGGCTGCTCCTGCTGCCTCTCACCATCCCCACCATGCTGAAGACCTTCGAGTGCTGCAACAGCCACGGACGCAAGTTCGAGACCGACACCCAAGACATGACCGACACCTTCAGAGAGGTACAGATTAGTTGGGTCATTTCTGATACTTCCGTGACCATGGAGAGCAAAGGTCGGTGTGGATTTATCATCCATGACGGTTAAATAACAAATTGAGCTCACATGCCGCTCGCAAAAAACAAACCAAAGCCAACTAGATTGGCTTTGGTTTGCATGCAATGCAACATTTGTTTTGACCTTTATTTATCCAGGGGAGATTCACTGAGAACTAATTAGCTTTTTCAGGAAGTAAGTGAGCCTACTGTCCACATCATGGTAAAATGTAAAATATCTAAAACCACATACACACATAAAGACCCCATGAAAGTGTTCTATCTTCTAAAGTGTTAAATCTTCTAAACGTCATTAACGTATATCTTTTTGGCAAAGAGGGTGAAGTGTCCCTTTAAGGGTTATTCAATTTGACTTTGCCAATAGCGTGTCAAGGATTGTGGAAGCAGCTTGGTGGTTTGCCACTTTAAAGATCAGATAATGCAACATGGTGTTTTGTTACGTTATGAGTGACTTCTCCAATGTTGGAGGAGTTACACAACTCAATCTTGACCGTGTCCATTTCTCTTACATATTTCAAAACTTCTTTCTGCTATCGGGCTCGCCACAGCACATAATGTTGTTTGCATATGCTTTTGTTTTCTGTGTCTTACTCTGGGACCATTTCCACCTGCATGTCCTCTCTCACTTAATTTGTTTATTTCATTAGTGAGATATATATTCAACACTACATAATATAACAAAACTATTGTGCAATATTATGTAATAAAACTACATATTCTCTAATTACTTGAATCCATCCATTACAAACGCAATTGGCCGTGTATAGGGGAGGGAAGCCAGGGGAGAGAGGTATGCCCAGATGTACTTCCTCATCTGAATCTTTGTGTGTGTGTGTGTGTGTTTTATTGTGTATTTTCAGGTGGTCTTCTTCACGCAGATCCTCATCCCGTTCTTCGTCCTCATCTACTGCACGGTGCGCATCGTCCACCGCCTGAAGAGGAAGACGTCGGTCGGGGACAAGACCAAGCTGCGGCGGGCCGTGTGCCTGGTCATCTCCGTCATCCTGGTCTTCTCCGTGTGCTTCCTGCCGTGCACGCTGGCCAGGGCGGCGCTGCTGTTCGTGCGGCTGAAGGAGTGGCAGGAGTGGGAGAACGTGGTGGTGCAGGTGTACGACGGCTTCATGGTGCTGTCGTACATGGACTGCCTGCTGGACCCGCTGGTCTACTGCTTCTGCTACTCGGGCTTCAAAGACGCCTACCTGAGCACCTTCTGCCCCGCCGTCGTACGCAGGACGCTCAGTGTCGACTTTTTCACGGGAACAACCAACACGACACAGACCGCTACCTCAGGAACTCGAATAACGTCACCGGTTATTACACAAGTAACCCTGCCGATGATGGACAAGAACTGATTATCTTTTTTTTCTCCTTTCCACTGTTTTTTGTTGTTGTTGTTGTTTCATCAGGGGTTCGGCTTGCCATCCCAGCAGCACGTGTTCTATTTTCAGAAGGGGTCAAGAGAAATTGGGACTTACAAGGACAACATGCTCCCAAAGGGTGCAGCAGAGCCATTGAGCACGGGCCACATTATTCAGATAGGACTTAGAATTGGCCCTCGTGTGTGATCCGCACTGTGCATTTTGGTGCAAAGGAGGATTTATGAAAGCTCAACTTTTATGAGAGGTGCTGTAAACGATCAATGATTTATTTATTTTATTTTTTTGCTTGTAAGTCACCAAAATATCCGTGTCAATATTTGTGGATTTCTAAAACTCGACAACTTATTTCATCATCACATCCTTCAAAAAATACATTTAATTTTCTTGTTAAAAGTACCCTATGATTTACTAGAATTTTAGGAGGCTGACATAATTTAACGTACAATGCTTCAAGTGAGATCAAGCAAAGCTCACAGCTCAGGCCTAGGGAGTTATTTTTACTGTCTGGCATTTCTGTTGATAATACATGATCAATTAGATCTGCATTAATTTAATATGAAAATCCAATCCAATACATATAAATAATGTGGACTAGATAATATGAATACAGCAAGGTAACCAAGCCCTATTTTATACCTAAGCTATTCGAAAATAGCTGATTTACAAGCGCTCCAATGCACAGTGATGCGTTGTGAGCTTCTATTTGTGTTATTTTCAACATTATTTAGAAGATTGTGAGGCCAGTGCGATAGTGGTTAAAGGGCGAACAACACACATCCTCAGTAACCTGGTCCATGCTGCTGCATGTCAATGTGGTAGGGAATAAATGTACGTAGTCAATAGGATTTAAGATCATTTGTGACTGTGAGTGAGTTCAATTGCAAAAAAATCAGACCCAGTCTGAACTGGTGCTGTACTGTAACTGTACTTGTGCTGTACGTACTGTACAAGCTCTCCTCCCTGGCCTCTGTGTGTGTGCGCGTGTGTGTCTTAGGCTGCGCAACAGACAAACACGGACACAGCCAGCCAGGGACACACACATAGCTGTCTATAGCAGCACGCACCACACCTGACAGTAGACCTGTCTACTGTCTTGTTGTAAGTTGTAACATACATGTAACATTTCAGCAGCCGCAGTATTTCCCTATTACTCAACATCAGTCCCTGTTATTTCGTAACTTGCAATTGCTCCACTATGTGGAGTAGTAGTAGTAGTAGTAGTAGTGCTTTTCAAAAGCAGATTTTTCTATTATACCAAAGTTATCACGGGAGGTTTTATAAGTGATATTTTATGGGCTTTACAACCTTTTGCGGTGCAAAAGGTTAAGCTGTCGTCATTCAGCTGAAACAATGAGGACAACTGGTCTTACACAACGCAGCTGATGATCCGCCCACTTCTCTATGGGTTCATCACATTTTAACCAATTGAAGAATAAGATGTTTTGATGTTGTTGTTTTTTCTTTTCTTTTTTTTGCAACTACTAGTAGCACTGTTTAAAATGGATTCAGGGTTACAGTTGTTGCCGTTTTGTCAGCAGCAGTGTTGTTCTATCAGCAGCACATTTTGATTTTAGTTTTAGTCATAGTCTTTTGAATAGGTTTCATTTAGTTTTTGTCACATTTTAGTCACCTGGAATGTTTTAGTGTTAGTCTAGTTTTAGTCGACTAAATGTCATAAGATTTTAGTCGACTAAATCTACAGTTGGGCCTTGGTGCCGTCATAATGACAGATTTTACGCGGTGTGAGCTTGTAGATCGACTATTTTCAGTATGAAACAAAGTCCACTAGTCCCTTCCTGACATTTTAGTCTAGTTTTTATTTGTTAACGAAATTGTGAACATATTTAGTCTCAGTTTTAGTCATTGTAGCTTAGTTTTAATTTAGTTTCCATTTAGTTTTAGGCAGTGAAAAAAGGTAGTCGACGAACATTTTTCGTTTTAGTTTTAGTCGACGACACTGGTCAGCAGAGCAATAAAAGTTGACTTCTTACTACAAAGTAAAGCTCTGATGGAAAAAAAACATGGAATTTCAAAGTCCAGTGTGAATGAGGCCTTTTTAGAGATGGAAAACATGTCTAGACCATGGGAGATGTCTAGACCATGGGAAAATCTACTGCGAGAGGAGTCAGATCATTCTGCTCCATACTGTTTGGTTTTAAATTATCTAAAAGAAACAAGGGGAAGTGCCTTTGAACTTTCTCAAAATAAACTGGGAAGTACGTAGTTCATGCAGTGAATCTGAGTCGAATGTTTTGGTGATGTTGCTTTATTGTTTGATAATGTTTTCACATCACTCAGGAAGTAGAGTTGCCTGTTGGTCAGTGGTTTGCACATAATCTAACTATAAATTGTCCTCAATTACCTAATAGTCATCAAGGGAACGCTTATTTCACAATAAATAAATGAGTGATACTGAGCGAAATATTGCATATTTAACCATTTTGACCTGACACTAGATTCTACAAATGCCTTCTAAATTCTGACCCTTTTTTTTTTGAAAAACGCATGTTTCTATGTCAGTGGTGCTCAAACATTTTCATGTCAAGGACTTCCGAAAATATATTAAATGGGCTGCCGACCCCCATCTGAAAATATGTTGTTCCAGGGACCTCCCAAGAAGCAAAGATTTGAGTTAAAAATGTTCGCTCTGAAAGAATATATGAAAGATGACGCTATGACGCTATGAGCTTGTAGATCTGCTATTTTTGAGAAATCGTGAAAATGTAGCGCAAATCTTTCATATAGCATAACACAATAGTTAAAACACCAACAGGGGTTCCCGCCCAGAATGGATTTTAAAATGACACTGCCAGTACATTGACATGGGCTTTTTAGGAATTCAGATGAAAACAAAACAACCAAAAATATCTAATGAATAACAGACAGACTCTCGTGAAACTGACCACGGTGCACGAGGACAGTGAAAGCTGCATACATTTCGGCGGAAAAGACCCTACACTACCAAGAGGATAAGAGTTAAAAATATACACTGGTTATAGTGGTTAATATAGAAAAGAATAAATGGTGAGGTGGTTATGGTGGAGTGGGGTCTATAAAAAAATGATCACATCACATCATGACCCACTGTAACTCAGCAACACCAGGGTTTAGGGACTATTGCTACCATGAGAAAATATATATAATTAAAAAAATTAAAACTTATAATAAGAATCTATATTATCTATAAATTCATGAAACCTCTGTCTGTCTGTCTTCCACTGGCATAACTCGCACCGTCGACAAGTCTAACCCTTGGGTGCACACACGTTTTCGACTTGGGAGCTACTTTCAAAATGACCTGCTCACCAAAAAATGTATGATCCCATTGCTTTTAAATGTATCTAAAGAGGCTTTGGGAATAGCAGCGCTGGTGTTACATGTTAGACAAATGCACTTGGAATGGGAAAAAATAGAGGGGGGAAATGGAATTGATGTTTTATTTTTTTATTATATATAACTTTGTAATGCTACTGACATTTTGTTGCATTTGCTGGTTTGAGCTGCCAGGCCCTTTTTGATGTCAATCAAGTGACCTTAATTCAAGTGGCATTACCACTGTGCCAATTTTTTTTTATATATATATGTGTGTAAGGAGGTGAATTGAAATTATATCTATTTTCAGGGCCATGTCAACTGGTCTACATGTGATCTACTGGTAGATCACAAATATTGTCAAATATTGTCCAATAAGTGCAGACTATTCTTCTGTCCAGCACCTTGAGGACCCCCTTGAAAACGAGTCGCTGCAACTCAAGGGACTATCCTCTAGCGAAATTTCAAAAATAAACCTTGAACTGAATTTATTTGGATGCGTGTGATTTTGTAAACGTTCTGCAGTACTCACTCACCTGTTCCCAATACAGCCAGTAACCTGCTCTGCTCCTGCAGAACCCTCTCCAACTGCTGCATCTGCTGCCGAACCCAGGGGTCCTGATATAGGTGACCTGGAACCTGCCAGGGGATAATAGTTAAAACGGGTTATTTTCTTTCAAGTTGTATAGGCCTACTGCTTAGAATCATAGACAAAACAGGTTATTTTCTTTAAAGTTGCATACTGCTTCACCAAAGAGCACCCATCTGAGAGCCACTAACTGATCCCTGCAGAGTTCCATATCTTTATTTTTAAAGGGGATAATATAGTGTTTCATTTTATAGTCCTAAAGCCAGAGGCAGTTTCACAATATAAATTACATAAACTTTGTATTTTGCTGCTATTGTATGTTTTATTAAACTTGCATTCAATGTGTGTCGTATGTATTTTAGGGATGCTCTTATTGAACAAAACCTGTGAATACACAGTAATTAGCCTTTGTTTTGGCTACAGAGCTTATTTTCTTAATTTATCCAAAGCCAAATCTAAATTAATTTGTAAATCGTCGAGTGGACAAACAGTGTAGTTAACTTCCATTGTGACACTGAGGAAGACGAAAGCCTAAACGTCAATCACCCCTGCAAAACAATAAATACAATAAATAAATAATAAACCGGTGCAGACCGGTCGAGTGCTCTAGTTTATTTAATTTGGGTAGTCTCTCCTGAAGTGCCCAGGTATTACCTCCTGTATGTCATCTCTGCTGCAAAAACACATCTCTGACTGTACTGTACAGCACAGATGCCCGAGCATTTGCAATGTGGTGTTCTGCTGCCATCTACTGGGTACCGTAGATAGAAGGGGAGTGCTGATTTTTTAACAAAATAACTAATATTATATTATTACTTTGAGTAATGGGAAACTGTAACAAGTTACTATTGGAAATGGAGTAATATTATTACAGTTACTATTTTAAGTAATGTTAATTCTCACAATTTGCCTTCAAAGAGTGTTGGGTGGGCGGTTTTCCTGATTTGCTTCCGACTATACAAGATTGTTGTTCCACTGATTGGGGGTAGGGCTTCTCCCCGACCCTTTTCAGGGGCATGGACAAACATAATTATGAACTAAATTATTGTATTTATTTATTTTGTTTTATTTTCCTTTTCCCATTGTTCCTCTGTTATTACCATTTGTTTGCTATTTTGCTGTCCACTGACCTTGAAAATATTATTTTATGAAAGTATTGAAAGTATTACTACAAATGTTGTGTCTATCTTTTTTCACAATTCTACAATTTCACAATTGTTACACTTGTCAGTATAATCAAAACTGAGTTTTAGTTAAAGTAATAGTAAAGTACTATACAATAAGTAACATTAGGAAAGAGGACTCACCACCAGAAGACATAATAAAATTGATGTATACAGGGACATTTCTACCTGCAGCCATTGACTAGTGCAAGATGTCATTACTTGTACCGTAAATCGCCTCTACTGTCTGCCTCCCTCTCTCCCGTACATATTTTCTACGTCTGCATCTCTCCATGTTTCTGTCATTCAAATTTCTCTCCAAAGTATGACAGTTAATTCCTTGTGTCAGTTATGTTTGTAACAAAGGTCAATCATAGGTTGCCACTTGAAATCTTTTTCCGCTGGCCTCTCACTTTGGGAGTCGTTCCTCCCGCTTTTCCTTCGTGAGAGGAGATCCTGCCCCTCTTCTGCGATCATTTGCTTTCTCTCCACCAGGTACCATTGAACAATTATTGATTTAAATACCATATTTTTAGAATTTAGAATTTTAGAATTCCCCAAAATATTAGAAAAACATCAAAGAAGAAACGGAGGAAATTCTGCACGGAAAACGGACATTGGCTGCTGGACCCAATATTATTCCGACTGTCAGTATCAAATGACCACCTGTTTATCACTGACCAGTGACAAGTGACAAAGTGACAATACTGCATTATGTTGATGATGGTTGCAAGAACAATGATTACAATTTGGATGAAGCCTATAAACCCCTCCAAAGATTGTTAAATCATTTTCTAAAAGTCAACGTTTACATAATGGAACACATACTAACCTGTGGTAGAGTGGTCTGTGGCGTAGCGTGGCGTGCGCTGTGGAGCTGGGCAGTGACGTCGACGCTCCCCTGCGGTCGTCCAGCGGGCCCAGTAGCAGCAGCAGGAGGACACGGGGTGGAGGAGGAGGAGGAGGGAGAGGCCTGGTGAGTCCTGTCCA
>OOFJ01121424.1:0-10881 GCA_900323375.1 Benthosema glaciale | reverse complement strand
GGCTACTCTCAATCATGGCCGGGGGGGCAGGAGAAACACCATTACATCACCAAGCATCCCAGCCTCACACATTCCTTGAATATTTCAAGAAGCACTTGAATTTAAAGCATGTGTATGTGTGTTAAATGAAGCTCGTCCACACACAGGCAGGGTTTCGCTCTGGTCCAGTGAAATATGTTGTTTCTTGTTGGTAAAGCAAGGTTCTTTTTTTTCCCCCCTCACATGCATACAAATGCTGTGTAGTTTGTTTTTATTAACTGGCTGGGTCTCATAGTTGATTGAAATGGGCCGGGGGTTGAGGGTTCTCTTCTATTCCATATGAAGCCCAGAGAAACACTGCACTGTCAGGGAACATGCTTACTAGGGTCAGTGAGGTTAACGGGCCACCTCACCCCTTTTGCAGCCAGATCTTATTTTGATGATTTTAATGATAATGACGTCACCCACAGGCACTCGGCGCGCTCACGCCTACATGTCATGCCACAGAACAGCTGATAGCCTAAGAAGAAGCCTAGATATTGTTTACTG
Source organism: Benthosema glaciale (assembly GCA_900323375.1). Classification (NCBI taxonomy): domain Eukaryota; kingdom Metazoa; phylum Chordata; class Actinopteri; order Myctophiformes; family Myctophidae; genus Benthosema; species Benthosema glaciale. The sequence goes on along the minus strand of OOFJ01121424.1, from coordinate 10,353 downwards.
TGAACAAGTTTTAGACCCACAAACACAAAAGTAGACTTAACATAAACAAACTCAAAACGTTTGCTTTTGGACGAATCTCTTCTTTTGATGGTGGGGGAGGCATTATTGTTGTGTGCAGAACACTACAGAAGCAGTAGCATACTGGAGCCATACTGCTGTGTTGTTTACCGTGTATGTATGAGAATGTGCTTTCAGGTAAACAGTTCAACCTGTTATGACAAAGTTATGCAAAGTAGTAGCCATGTCATTTGGGCACGGTACTTGACACGGCGTGAAAATACAGCCCAGAAAGCCTAACATGCACGCACGGCGCACGCTGGTTCCGTTCCTGCTGCGTGCACGTCACATTGTTTTTTGGTACCACGGAGAGGTACGGCCTTCTACGAGTATGACACCACTGTTTGGGAAACAAACACTTTCCTGTTTTTTTTATGTGGGTAATGTGTCTTTTTAGATATTTTAGTATTTCCAAGTGTCTGTGATTTCACAGACGCTGGTCTCACTTACTTTCTGGACGATACATGTTGTCTCAGTAAGACAGTCCGTCCACCTCTCCACAAAGGAGCAGTGCACCAAAGCATTATGGACATTGTAGTAATCCAGTCAAACGCACAGATTTACATTATTTCTCTGGCCATATTAGAGTCCACATTTCAAATTGTGCTACTGTTATCTACTACAAATACTATTAACATTAAAGGACCACTTTTCAACCTATCTTCATATAATTGGTCCTCACTAATGTTCATGATTAAACGGCACATTTGTTTTGTACTCATAGGAGGGCTGGGGGCAGTTCAGAAACCGTCCTCCATGCGCGTCCTCCATGCTCATCATTGTTAGACAGATTATTTTTTTTAAACTATATTTTTTGAAAAAATATTTATTTTTATCATGAGAACGATGGCTTCCATTTTCGCATTGGAACTTTTCAGGAAAAGAAAGCCTGCAGTTTCTTTTAGCATATGGATTCCCCATCAATGATGCGCATGGAGGACGGTTTCTGAGCTGCACAGACTGAGTAGAAATAATGGTGCGGTTTAATCATGAACATTAGTGAGGACCAATTATCTGAAGATAGGTTGAAAAGTGGTGAAGTGGTCCTTTAAGTGACTGGAGTGGATTCTGTTCAGCGGTGAATGGCCCTTTAACTCTCTGTACAAATCTACACACTTCGGCTACACGCTTGTCTCTTTGTAAATGCTGCAGCTTGCACCAAAATGGCACGATGTTGTACGTGTAGTTAATCATATCCAAGCAATCTAATTTCCTCCCCATTGTTTTTGCAGGAGACTTACGACACCATCCCTGGCCAGAACAAGATCACATTTTTGCTGCAGGCCATCAGAGATGCAGCCGCCACAGAAGAGGTATGTATGTGTACACTCGACAACATCATCTCTGGTCCCCCTAGCTATTACCAGTAGTGCACACACAGGCCAGGGCCTTTGTCCATTTGCGCCTGTTCGACTAGAAAAGGAAATCAATCCACCGTGGAGAATTGGATGTCAGTGTTTCTTATTGTTTATCTCCTCTTCTCCCCTGTAAAGTTAGTGGAGGCAGGGTGGCAACCTTCCTATTAAGATGGTTGAATGTTTTCCCCCGCCCCTTCTTTGTAAGACGAGTGACATGGCAGGTCATGACTCATGAGCTGTTTTTGTGCAACCTGATGTAATTATGTGGCGTCACTGGTGTGCATAAGCATTTTACATTGCACCACACTTCCTGATTTGTGTGTTTTGTTGCCAGCCTGCTGTGTCACAACGGTGATCTTGCAGATCTGCTATTTTTGATGCATGACACTGGCATGGAAGATGCTAAAGTGTAAATCTGGTTTTAACTTTGCGTTGAAGTCTGCCCCTGGCCCGCTGAGATGAGACGCAATTAGGAAATGGCTGTTCATGGCCCCCCACAAGAGTATTGGTGCGCGTCATGATTTTGGCGAGTGACGACTCTGTCGTCCACGGGGCAGCCTGGCCCTTTCGTGCCTCTCTCTCTTCCTCCCTTTGCCTCATGACCGATTATTTTTAGAGCGTTGAAAACGGGAGCAGCTAAATGGATGGTTGGCCGGCAGAGTGGGACTCTGCCTTTTGCTTTTTTGTGTGAGATACTGCAAGTTCTTGTTGGAACTGTCAAAGCACTCCTGGTTTCATCATCATCTCTCGACCGCGGTCAAGATCATTGATTTCACAATGCCACGCCAGACTTCCCAGTCCATCATTGCCATCCCCAGTTCCTGCTTACTGATGCATGTGTCCCTAGCGATGTTATCAGGTAACGACAGTTTTCTACCCCAGGTCTGCTTTGAGGCAGGATTCCAGAAAAGAAGGGAAGATATAACCTCATTGTCAGCTCTGTAGCAGTGGTCGGCAAACTGTGTTCTTCTGGATCGGACTAGTGAAGAAACAAGGTTGCCATATATTAGATTTATCAATGGGTGGCTCTTCCAAGAGAGATATTGCGCCCTCATTAGAATGCGGTGTAAGTGCCATCCAACCGTTTCCAACAGTTCCAACAGTTCTTTGAAAGTGTCCATGTCTCGGAGCCATAGAGTAGAATCGGCTCGACGGTCGTCCTGTTTTCATAACGATCCATATCAAACCTGTGTCTTTGACTCTGGTATTGATTACAGTGGCTACATTTACCTGTTGTCCCAGAGGTCTAAATAACAGTTAGAATGACATGGTGCCATTTGTTTTAATGCACTCATTGCCCTCTGGTGTGTTCAGAGCCAGTTTCTACAACCATTAGACTCTGGTTTAAACCACACCACACAGCAACAGGATGGTGAAATAGACCAGACCACTTATACAGAGTCGGTGGCTGGACAAGCACTGTTTCCATACACAAACCAGCTCAGTGGCCTTGTGGTTAGAGGGTGAAACTGGGAGGTCGGGGTTCGATCCCCGGCCGGGTCATACCAAAGACTGTAAAAAGGGGACCCAATGCCTCCCTGCTTGGCACTCGGCATCAAGGGTTGGATTGGGGGTCCCTGCGACATACTAGCGTCATATCCAGGGGGTGTACTTGTACATCAAGCTGCCTCACGCTACAGAAACAGGAGATAGGCTCCTGACCTATGGGCCTCATGGCTCGGCAAGGCTACTTACTTTACTCATTGCCCTGGTATGACTAGAACACCAATTTTTTTTAATGCTCTGATGACACAAACTACCCAACGTGTATTTTTTTTTTGTAACTGCACATAACTGTAATGTCAAATCACCTCCTCCCTTCTCCATCTGGTCCTCCTCAGGTCAAACAGATGGCGGCGGTGCTGCTGCGGCGGCTGCTCTCGTCGTCGTTCGAGGAGGTCTACCCCGGCCTGACGCTGGAGATGCAGACGGCCATCAAGACAGAGCTGCTCTCCAGCATCCAGCAGGAGATGGCGCCCACCATCCGCAAGAAGGTCTGCGACATCGCTGCCGAGCTGTGTCGCAATCTCATCGGTAAAGACACTTTCTCCTCCTCCTCCTCTTCCTCACACGTCCCCCTCCTCACTCCTCGGGGAGTCATGGTTTTAGATTTAAACAGTGGTTCCCAAACCTTTTCCATGTCAAGGATCCCTAAATTGACACTTATTAGCCCGCGGACCGCTATTTGAAGAGCTTTGCCAAGGACCACCGTAAGACACAATTCTTATGGCTCTAGCAGTGATTCTCAACCCAATTCATTTCAAGGACATGCAGTAGGCTACGCACCACCGTTTAGTGGCATTTCTATCTCTGAGACTTCAATTTATAATTGTAAAATCAATGTCTGGTCCATTTTGTTCCATTTGTACACTCAGACCCATAAGGGTCCATTTGGTTCCAAACCATCTTTTAGCTGGGGGACCCCGGGAACCTCCTAAAAGACCCCTGGGGGTCCCCGGAGCCCACTTTGGGAACCACTGTTTTAGAAGAACATAACGGAAGATATTAGAAATGTTCTTAACTACTGATCATAATGACTAAAGTTCAATTTTCTGTCAATGCCCCCTCCCTCCTCCCATCTCTAGATGACGACGGTAACAACCAATGGCCAGAGTTGCTAAAGTTCCTGTTCGACTCTGTCAACTCTACGAACGTTGGCTTGCGAGAGGCTGCCCTGCACATATTCTGGTGAGCTCCGCCTAAAACATGTTTTTTTTGTCAGTGCCGCTTTCAGAACCTCCCTAATGCATGCAGATGGTATCAACATTCAGATCAAATCATGGTGACGTTTCCAAGATATTCTGCCAATTTCTTACAGGCATTACAGCAAGTGGGAGTTCTTAATCTCTTGTTTATATAGTTGTCTCATAACCGTTAAGCCACGTGTCACCAGCCACTGACGCCCATGTTTTTCATTCACACGTGTGTGTGTACTAGGAACTTCCCTGGGATCTTTGGCAACCAGCAGCAGCATTACATGGAGGTTATAAAACGCATGCTGGTCCAGTGCATGCAGGACCAGGAGAACCCGCAGGTAAAGAGTCTTCACACAACACTTGATTGTACTGATTTAGCAAATTCCGGTTAATCCTACAAATACTATATATATTTTTTTTTAGCTGAAATCAATGACTCAAATCACTAGAACTCATCATCTTGCTTGAAAATGGAGAATTTAGCCCTAGAGTAAGTATGTAAAAAAATATATCTATAGTAAATCTTGATTTACCTTTCAGATCCGTATGCTGGCGGCGCGTGCTGCGTGCTCCTTCGTCCTGTCCAATGAGGGGAACTCGGCCCTGCTCAAACACTTTGCTGACCTGCTGCCTGGCATCCTGCAGGTCAGTGGAGAACCTACTACACATTTAAAAACTGTTGATCTTCAATGAATCATGATGTCACGGTGGGCGTATTTTACTTCAGTTTTATACATGCCCCGTGATGAGCATCGGTATGTAATTTGTTTGCACATAAGTATAATTCAGGAAAATAATTCAAGATTTCAATTCAATGTGGCCTTCTGGAGTGAGTGTGGTAATATAGTTGCCCTCCACTGCTTTAGCCTATAGGGGAATATTTCTCATGTTATTTTAACAGACATGGGGCATTTGAATACTGATGTCTGCCAGTCACAATGTGGGACAGGGTCTCAATTTGTGGGACGCTTAAAGTATGTGGTACTGTCCCACACAAAGGGGGACATCTGGTCACCCTAGTCTCACACTACCAGACTGTTGACGCTCTCAAATGCTTCCATCATACCGCCTGGAGCAACGGAAAAACGATCACGAATAAAACATAAAGCGTTTCGTCTTTACAGTCGCGCAAATTTATCCTAATATAAATGGAAAACATCTTAAGCATATATAGCTTGTTAAGCAAAAAAGGAAATGCAAAAAATAAAATGTGAAGATATTTTAAAATATATTTTCGTGAACGGAAATAGCAGCTTCCTTACTCAGACTTCGGGAGCTGTAGTTCCAGACTCTATAGCATGCGGACATTGTGGAATAGTTGTCTGTCTACGCGAGACTAGGGTTCATATAAATTGAATGGATCCATGTGTGTGTGTGGAAAAGTATTTACGTGTTTTATTTGTTTTTGTTTTTTTGGATGGCAGCCTGCTACCCATGTATTGTCCACACGCTGAACTAACCACCAAACACGCGTAATGTCTCTCACCAGGCGGTGAACGAGTCGTGTTATCAGGGAGACGACTCAGTTCTCAAGTCTCTGGTGGAGATCGCAGACACGGCGCCAAAATACCTGAGACCCAACTTGGAGGCCACGCTGCAGCTCAGTTTGAAGGTGAGTGAGTGCACAACATGTTTCCATCGCTCCTATCATATTCCATTTGTGTCTATTTATATTTTTATGGCTGTTTTCTTTCTGCTGCATGAATCCAACTTCAAAGTTTCGATTGATTGCAGCTTCACCCATTCAGGACGGGAACCCCTTTTGGTGTTTTTAAGCATTGTTCTACTTTAGCTATTGAAGAATGGCAGATCTATTTAATCTCATAGCGCGGCACCGAGTGCTGCCCTACGAGCTTGTAGAACTGCTATTTTTTTGCTTTGAGAGCAAACGTTAACTCAAATCTTTGCTTCTGAGGAGGTCCCTGGAAAAACATATTTTCAGATCGGAGTCTGCGGCCAAATACAGATAATTCTGTGGGCCCTTGACGTGGAAAAAGGCTGAGCACCAGTGAAATAGAAACAGGATTTTTAGAATTAAAGAATCGGCCCAGGTGTAAATGGGTTCAAGTTAGTTTCAAACCTTTTAATTCTTCTGGACATGCACAAGCACGTCATTCATATTCATCTGCTTTGTCCTCATGTCATGTAATAGATGCACATTTTACCTTTTGTATTGAGAAGACCTGTTTTGTTAATTGTCACTCATTGCCCTCTCCCTCTCTCTCTCCAGTTATGTGCCGACACCAACCTCACCAACATGCAGAGGCAGCTGGCCCTGGAGGTCATCGTCACGCTGTCGGAGACGGCGGCGGCCATGCTGCGGAAGCACACGGCCATCGTGGCTCAGAGTGGTGAGTGGTCATTTCCAGGACGTCTTAACCAGTTGAAATAATATAGCTAATTCTGGGCCATATCTGACTAGTTATGATATGACTTAAGCTGATCTGGCCTCGTTCGGACTCTCTCCGATTCATCCAGGGACATCCGTGTGTCTCAGTGGAAAATCTATGTTGGTTGAAATCAGGTGATATTCTGGGCCAGATCTGACTAGTCTTGGGCCCCAATAGAGACGTCACTGATTTGTCCACGTCTTGTCCGTGCTTGCTGGGTTAACCTCATGAACCCTAGCATCCCTATTCTGGCCAAAGCATTCGTTGAGAATAGGCGGTCTACAAGCTGTAGTGTAGTGTGTTCAACTCATTGTATAGGGTTTAATTCGATGTATCTTAAATTTTAATGCAACACTAGGGGGGGTTATGTTTCAAAATGTCTCAACCTGTGCTCTTGTCTCTGTGCTCAGTGCCCCAGATGCTGACCATGATGGTGGACCTGGAGGAAGACGAGGATTGGGCAATGGCTGACGAACTGGAGGATGACGACTTTGACAGGTAACGTCTTTTCAACAATACACACCCTGGCCAGAAATGATTGGCTCTCCGCCCGTGTAAGTCTGTGCGATGCACTCACTCTCACTGCATGTCGTGCTAATGTGTATCAGGGCCAGCACTAGTACTCCCAACTTCAATAAGGTAAGGAACACCCTGATCAAAATGTAAGTGTTCTGGAGAGTCTGCAGTCTTGCACGTCCTCTTTTCAATCTCTCCCTCGTGTGATTGGAATGTTTCCGCAGACTTCTCTGCTACACACTGCAGAGCACCTCTTGTCCTAATCAAGAAGACACTCGAATAAATTTACTAGAATCTACATATACTGAGTGTACTCTCTAGAATGTTTGCACTCACACAAATGCTCCCGGTTCTGGAGAATATGTGACCAAAACGACTACAATCTCAAGCCTTGCACAATCAAAGGCCAAGTGGTTTATCTATGCACACACCTCTGGGTGGCCATGTTCTGTTTGTTGGGTTACATTGAGGTTTGAAAGGTGTTTTCCGCTGCTGTGTCCCCAACAGTAACGCAGTGGCGGGGGAGAGCGCCCTGGACCGGATCGCCTGTGGGCTGGGAGGCAAGATCGTCCTGCCGATGATCAAACAGCACATCATGCAAATGCTGCAGAACCGTACGTTTTCAAATAATTCGCATACACACGCAACATTGACCACATTCACATTGCCGCCATCTTCTCATGACATACGGATGGGCTGCTATATAGGGAGACTTATTTATTTTAATTTTAACATGGCAATAATCCCCTTTTTATTAATATATATATGTTCTTTCGTTTCGTTATCTGCCTGCAGCCGACTGGAAGTATCGCCATGCGGGCTTGATGGCTCTGTCGGCCATCGGAGAGGGCTGCCACCAGCAGATGGAGGCCATCCTCAACGAGATCGTCAGCTTCGTCCTGCTCTTCTGCTCTGACCCTGTAAGACACATGCATGTTTAGCACAATCAGTGTTAGGATTTCATACAAAACAGCAGTTAGTTGTGCCAGCTGCGCAGCTACGGCTCTTACTCTGAAAGCCCCACACCCGACCGACCCAGAAAAAATACCAAATGAAAAATGTTTTGTTTTTACCTTACCGGATATCTAACGCGTCTCTAGAAGCGTTAATATTCCAAAGCGAGATGATGGTTGCGGTGAGAAAGGAGGAGTGAAGCTGCGCTCTGCCACCACTTCAGCTAAACACCGGATAGCGCCCCCTAGAAGGCTTTCTTTCTGCCTGTGAATCAAGGATAATTCAGAAAGGATAGGAAGCGAAGACCATACTTCCGTACTGCAGTGGAGTCCTGGGAGTAAACAGACATGCGCAATGGAGACCAGGACGTTGTACATGCACGTTGCGCATGTCTGTTTCCTCCCAGGACTCCACCGTAGTACGGAAGTATGGTCTTCGCTTCCCGACCTCTTTAGATAGACCTTGCTGTGAATGAGGAAGTGAACGGCGTCATCATGTGCCAACACCACAGTATATTGAAGGATGGACAAAAAAAACCCTGGATTTCCTTTGATCGTTTAATAGCAATGGATGAGCTGACACTGTCATGCCTACCCGCCCGTCGGTTGTTTTTTCTATGACGTGTCCACGCGTGTTAACGAACGGCGTTAGTGAATGGCTGCTTTGTATCTTTAACTGTTTTGATTATAGGCTAACCACACACGGCATGCAGATTATGTCACTTAAACAGTTTTATGTTTTAGCTGCATGTTTTAAATTTCTGTTTCTCTTTGTGCTCATTGTGTCATTTGCAGTTTTGCAATGGGCTCTATTATATATGCACACAGAATAACTCTTCCTACTTACAGGACGCTTCCCTACTTCTTCCTTCACAGATGTCTCTGATGCTGTTCCATTTAGTGTGCAGTGGTTCTCAAACTTTAATTTCAATGACAGACCCCCATAACTCAGAGTGTACAAATTGAACCAAATGGACCTTTACAGCTCCATTTGTACACTTTAGTTACACACCTGTGCGGGGCCATTCGGGGCCATTTGGATCCCACTCGAGGACACTTTGATACCCACTGGTGTAGCAGCGGAGTGTCTCCAGTCAGCCAACATGCATAATAGCAGTGGTAACGCCTGTGAAGGAAGTACTAGTAGGGAATGGAACCCAAGTTCTTTTCCAAAATGGCACATCATGTGCGTAGAGCCTGTTAAATGATAAAGAATGGTCAGTTGTACTTGGCGCTGGGACATGCCTTTTAGCTTCGTCATGATTTGCATGCACAACAAGTTCAGCTTCATTTGTCATTCCAGTCCACACATCCCTTCACACAGTGTTTAACATGCGTTTGTTTACCCTTAAGCCAGTTTTGCCAGGATTTGAATGTGCAGTAGTAATGTCTTCCCCCTGGGTATCGTAGCGGTGTAGTGACTCTGCTCTTCTCTCCCCACAGCACCCCAGGGTGCGCTACGCGGCCTGCAACGCCATCGGCCAGATGGCCACAGACTTTGCCCCCACCTTCCAAAAGAAATTCCACGACAAGGTTGGTATCAAATCCACTTGTTTTGAGTCGTTTGAAACGAGTTAAACCACTGCGAAGGACACACATAGGATCAGGAATACTTAGTGTTGTGTGTAATGTCTATGTATTTTATATATAAAGGAAGAATAAGTCAGTTCTTTTTTAATATATCGAACCACATGCAGATGTAACCTTAAACCCTGGTTTCCAGTGACGATATCATTGACTCCTTGTGCGTATCATTTGTATCGTGCATCCCTGTCCCCCCTCTGGGTGACTGCTAACAATAACGCTTCTCACTCGGCACAAAGCATCACTTGATGTGGAACTCGAGGTGGAAAAGGAACCATTGGCAAGATGCTAAACGATATCATAATCGCCAAATGGTACACGCACCTGCGTGACATTATACTAATTAATTAGAGCGACAGAGAGAGAGGAGTGTGTAGTGTACATGCGTGTCTGCGTCGATTTTATAAGGTCTAGGCAATCAGAAATCAGCAAAGAGTGAGGATTGCACAGCACAAATCTATGCCAAAAATAGGTGCCGTCGGACCTAGACTTTTCTTTTCCTCCCTGGAAATAAAAGTCTGGGTTTCCGAGGCTAGCTGGGGCCTGACTGTGGTGTCACATTGTTGGGTTTTGTCTGTGCAGAGCTGCAGACGATGGATAAATCTTGTTCTGTTAAAACAGAGCTTGTTGTTGAATGGATTGTCTTGATGAGATCGCCCTCTTGTCTTGTCTCCCAGGTCATCTCAGCGTTACTACAGACCATGGAGGACCAGAGCAACCCCCGGGTTCAGGCTCACGCCGCGGCCGCCCTCATCAACTTCACAGAGGACTGTCCCAAGTCGCTGCTGCTGCCCTACCT
>OOFJ01121390.1:0-22674 GCA_900323375.1 Benthosema glaciale | reverse complement strand
TAGAATGAGAATTTGCCCATGTTTGTTTTGAACGTGGGTGGTACCAGATTGTTGTTCTCGCCTCCTCGTGTGTTGTGACTGTGGGAATCGCTATCGCTAACCTTTTTGAGGTATTTTGTCAAGTAGGCGGGTACAGATGGCACAGAGGGCAAGGCTGCATTTACAATTTTAAATGTCAGTCCCAGTTTTAATTGCTTAACTCTGTTTTCTACTCTGAGCCACCCAAGACTGTCAAAATGGGTTGCAAAGAGATGGGTCATGGGCCCCATACCGAGGAGTAGTCGAATTAGTTTGTTTTGGGAGGTTTGGAGCTTGGTCTTTAGTGTCATGGAGATGTTTGAGAACCAGGAGGTGCAAGCATAGTCGAAGTAGGGCTGAATTAAGGCTCCCGCTAGAGTCTTGAGAGCGCTTTTGTTGACAAATTCTACCCAGAAATCTGGTTCTTTGGTTTACTTTTTTGATTACCCTTGTTGCCATGCTTTCACCTGTCAGTTTCACCTGTACATTACTGGCACACTGGGCTGGGCACAAGACACATTCCCATGTTTTTGGAACAATAAAGTAGAGTTCAGTTCCGTATTTTGGTTTTGACACACATACGCAGACATACTGTACTGTATACTGGGGGCTATTGGGTTCATAAGACCTGGAACGCACCTGCTGTCACTTTAGCTTGTAGCCACTTTTAACCATTGTTTTATACTTTAGCTGTTGTAGATCTGCTATTTTAGAAAAACCATGAAAATGTGAGCAAATCTTAAAAGATATATACTCTAAAAGCAAATGACTAAAATAACTAAAATACTTGCTTCCCTGGAACAACAAAATGTCTTCAGATGAGGGTCCGCAGCCAAATGCAGATAATTCTTGATATGAAAAAGTTTGAGCACCACTGATAACGTTTTTCAAAAACAACTGTCAGGACTTTAGAAGACATGTATAACCTGGTCTCTCAGGTCTTAATGTTTTCACTTTGGATCAGGCCTGTCTGCTGCACACCATCTTCAACACATGTATACTTACTTTTTGGCGGATGCTGTCTCCTCCCGGCTGCATCACGGCCAGCCCGAGGTCGGACAGCCTGCACTGACCGTGGCTGTCCAGCAGCACGTTCTCCGGCTTCATGTCACGGTACACCACGTCCATGGAGTGCAGGTGTAGGATCCCGGTGACCATCTGGGCCGTGTAGTAGACCACGCGGTCCATGTGGAGGCCCCTCGCCGGCCCCAGCTCGTAGATGTGGAACTTCAGGTCTCCGCCATTCATGAGGTTCATGACCAGACACAGGTGGGTGAGGTTCTGGTAGGCGTAGGCCAGTTGGACCACAAACAGACTGTTCACTTTCTCGAGAATCTGCTTCTCCGACAGGGCCATTCTCTCGCTGGATTTCTTCCTCAGCTTTTTCTTGTTCAGTTTCTTGCAGGCGTACATTCGACCCGTGTGCTTCACCTGGACAGCAGAGACCTATAGGACAAATTAGATAATTAGATAACTTTCCTTTTTTTTCTTTTTATTGATAAGAGGGATAGATGAAAGTAGACTGACAGGAGAGAGATGGGGAGGAGACACGCAGTAAAGGCTGTCAGGATCAGGAGTCGAACCCGCGCCACACTGCCAGACTGGATTACAGACAGCTATGCCAGCCACCCAGGTCAGACATTTATCTTTTAACATTAATATTTACTGACAAAATACTATCCAGTAAGTGGAAGCACTATATTCTCAGCTCTTTTACTTAAAGTAAAAGTATAGCATTACCACAATATATAAATACTCTTTATAGGTAAAGGGCGTGCCATGATTTGAAATTTTTACTCAGTAAAAGTACAAAAGCCTAAAATATACTTACAGTACCAAAGTAAAATTGCAGAGGTAAACACAATTTGAGGCATTGTGAGTTTGTGATACGGTTATTTCCAAATGACAAAGTATAAAATAGGGCTTAATGTATGTTCTTTTTTTTTTGCCTTAATTGATAGATACAAGTGGAGATTGACAGGAGGGAGGGAGAGAGAGATGGGGTGAGAAAAGACATGCAGCAAGGGTTGTCATGAATGGTACTTGTCATGATGTATGTTTTATAATAATCATTAAACACATGTATGCACACATATGTAGTACAACAAAAATGTGAAGAAGAAAGAAAACCACTTACCTCACCAAAGGCTCCCTTGCCCAGGGTCCTGAACTCATAAAAGTACCTGTCGTTGATTATCTGCTGTTTCTCGTACTCCTTCCACTGCAGGAACCTATCAAAAAAAGAGCTCGTCTGGTACTCAGCGAAAGGCGTTTTCCTCAGGAAGTTTCTGGTGGCCTCCCTCACCATGCTCAACATCACCTCCTCAAAGTCCTTTTCCGATGCGGCCTTGCATCTCTCGGCCACGCCCGAGGTGAGGAAACCGAGAAAACTCTCCGAGTCGGCCTCGCAGAACTTTGTCAGAATGTTCTGGCGGGCTCTATCCTTGGCTCCAGTTTCCGCCAGGGCCCAGTCGCTCAGTTCGGCCAGGAAGTCACCGGCCGCCGCATACTGTGGGTCGGAGGCCTGCGTGAGAAACTGTCTGAATAACAGTTTCCCAATAGGCTGTATCTCACAGAGTGACTCATAGCCTAATTTGCACATTGCCGCCCTGGTAGCAGAGGACCTCTGAGGCTTTGGCAGAGCCAGACTGCATCTTCGTTTCCTCAGCTCTGTGAAATCTCCCGCCTGGGCTTTCAGGTAGGCTGTGTTGGCCACAAGATTCTCCAGTGACCCCATGCCACTTCTGCTGGGTTTATCATGAGTCACCCTGCGCCTGCACACACCGAGAAGCTGATGCCATTTGACTGAATCACCCAATTTACACCCCTCTCTAGGTTGTTCCAGGTACACACCTCATCAGGCACCTGAGCCTTTGTCCCATGGACACCCTCATGTCACGCCTCTTTTGGAATTAAAAATAGCACTGGCGGTGGATTTGCCGTTAGTTAAGTGTCTTTGAAAGTGTATTTGTGGATACTACTCAGGGAAAGCAACTTAATGCTGCTTGCATGTAAGGAGCTTTAGGCGTGCCTATCTTTAGAAAACACCAAAGTGAGTGCCTGTATTCTTCAACAGGTCAGCATGCTACAATGAGGTGGCAGCAGGTACCGGTCTTAACACATGCTTGATTATAGCTTGCTGTTTTAAGGCCAGTGTCTAGTTGAGGAGATTAAGTGGTCTTTGGTAGAGCACACTGTACATCTTATTATTGTGCATTATTATACAGGAACAGAATGAAAATGTCATGACGTAAGCTTGTTAGAATGATAACCATGTGAACCCCAGAATCCCTACCTAATCTGGGGAACTAACGCCATTGATGTGGGCTTGTAGATATTCTACTGTTGCTTGGCTCTTAGCTTGCTTATGATTCTTGGTGGCCATTTCGATGTATTTGATGTATTAATTACCATGTGTTGTTCTTGCTTACAATAACTACATCGCTCTAAATTTAAGAGCGTCTGCTAAATGTCTAAATTGTAATTTGTAGATCTGCCATTTTGGCAAAGAGATTTTCTGGATATCGAAAAAGAATGCACCAAGTACAGTGCCACTCGGGACCATTTGAATAAGAATAGAGTAAAATGTCAGAAGACATCTAACAGCCAAATACCAGTTCAGCTCCACTACTCTCTCACTCTACGTCGTCCTTGGACGAGCTCTCCATCAGAGAATATGTATTACATTTGACATGTAACTCCTGGGACCAGAGGTGCTCACAATCGATCGATCGGCCACCGGGTCAATGATCGGACGATTTTCACTCCAAATGACTTTGAATTTATCTGATCTGGAGTAGCCGATCTTTTATACCATTTAAGTTGTATATAAAAGTCTGGGGCAGCGTGGCTCAGGGGTAGAGTGCCTGGATGGCAACCACAAGGTTGCCGGTTCGAACCCAGGCTCCCCCAGTGTTGGTGTCGATGTGTCCTTGAGCAAGACACTTAACCCCTAATTGCTCCTGATGTGCTAGTTGGTACCTTGCATGGTTTCTGCTGCCATCAGTGTGTGAATGGGTGAATGTGATGCACAATCTATGTAAAGCGCCTTGGATGAAGGCGCTATATAAATGCACCATTTATCATTTAAAAGTCAATCAGATATACTGTATATAGTATAATATGGTTTTGTGACAGGCCTATTACATTCTCCCCTTCCTCACCACACACACAGGAACCGTTTTGACATAATTTTGGATATTACTATATAGTGATCAGACCCAAAAAACCTGATTGGAGCACCTCTACCTTTATTAAATAAATTTTGGCTTCAGACAAATTAATCATGTGTAACAACAGCAGGACACTTACATGGAAAATAATCGATGGACAAACACATAATAGAACAAGTGTGCCACATATTCAGTGCTAAAACAATTCTTTATTTAACGTTTTTACCAGACATCTACTCAAGATGTTAAATCGGACATCACCACCACAAGCAACAACACAACAAAGCTAGAGTGGACCAAGAGCACTGACGAACTAGGCTCAACAACTATCCTCTTCATTCATAACTCTCCATCCATCATGAATTAATTCATGATCAGGTCAAAGTCCTCGTGTCCTGAATATTGTCCATTGTACACTACTCTCCCGTGATATCAGAAGAATGACGACAGCATGCACTTACACCTACAGTGTAGAAGCAGAGATTCATCAGTTGCTCTGCATAGGGGGGGATCGCAGTGATCAGTGTTCACGCCGGCATCATCCCCTATCGGATCAGAAGATGCACAAATTGGGGAGTGCAGGAGCAGCAAGACGTATATAGGCAAGAAGTAGAGCTCATTTGCCGATTCTCTGTACGACCCAGTCCTGCTGGCAGAGAGGACAGCGATTGTTCTGTTTGACCCACAGGGACATGCAGCAGTTATGGAAGGAGTGGTTGCATTCTCCCCATACCACTATATAGAGAGAGAGAGAACGAGAGAGAGAGAGAGAGAGAGAGAGGGAGAGGAGAGGGGTTATGACGATGCAATATAGAACACAATGATAATGTAATGCTCTTCATCATAAACCTCAGCTATAAAACAACATTATACTACTGCATCTTGCACAGTGGCCTTGCACACTGGTTACAGTGTCCGCCTGAAACTGGGAGAACGGGGTTCGATCCCCGGCCGGGTCATACTACCAAAGACTGTAAAAATGGGACACAGTGCCTCCCCTTGGCACAAGGCACTTGCTTGGCACTCAGCATCAATGGGTTGGATTGGGAGGTCAAATCAACCGAATCAAATGATTGATGATTGACAAATCGTTCGACTTTGACCATGGGTCACACAATATGATAAAAGGCGCAAATGTTGTCTTTTTACTTACATGTATTTATTAACCAACCTAATAACAAGCACAAAATGTTCCAGTGGGCCAGGCCCTAAGGCACTCAAGTGGTCACTTGCCATCTACGCTGGTACAGGACCCTATAACTAGGCAAACTAATACTGTTCAGGTATCTATATCATCTACACACACAGAGGTTCTCAAAGTTTTTCATGTCAAGGAAGGACCTCCAAATTGACACTTATCGCCTGTGGACCCCCATTTGAAAAGATATGCCAGGGACCTCCATAAGAGAAGATTTCTTGTGATTCTAATTTGTCAACCATTTTTTTTAAAACCCAGTTTGACATGCATTAAGCTACGAGCCCCATATAGTGCAATTTCTATCTCTGGGACCTTAATTTATAATGTAAAAGCATTGTTAATTTAACTCAAGAGAGTGTACAAAAAAAATACACTCTGAGTTGCACCAATAAGGGTCCATTTTGGTTCCTTAGCTGGGTACCCCCTCCCCTGGGGGTCCCCGGACCCCACTTTGAGAACCACTGATCTAACATTTTATGATCTAGCCCTGTAAGCTTCACTCATCTACACATTAAAATGTAGCCACTGTAGCCAAGCTATAATAGATAACAACAAGCTAATAAATCCACGATTAACAAGGCCTGGATGTCTTACCAACACAGTCCTCTTGTTTGTTCTCAGCCTGGCATCGGAGGCAAGCATCTGGAAAATCAATTAACACATGTATTAATTATACGGCGAATCTGCGGGCTTATAATAAACGTTAGCACTGAACTGCAGCAACGTTAGCATGCTTGTTAGCGGCTAACTAACGGTGACTCCTTCTAGTGTCCATGTTTCTCACCCATGACTTGCACTCGACAGATGGCACAGGTGTCACACTCCACGTCCCAGCTCCACATGGCCACGGCGTTCCACTTCTTCAGGGAGAACATCTTGTCTCCAGAGGAGGACTTGTTGTTGGAGGAGGATGAGGAGGTGTTGTGTGCAGGGTGGTGAACTACACCCACCACGGCAGGCTCGTCCAACTCATCCATCTCTGCTGTTAGCTACCGGTACTATAGCAGCTATAGCTACTACACAACACGGCTTTATGTTAACTAGCCGATAGCAGCTAAACAAAATGGACGCGGTGGTTGTTGTTGTTGTTGTGACGTCAGAGCCATAGTGGTTCCCAAAGTGGAGTCCGGCGACCCCCCATGGGTCCTTGAGCCAGTTCTCGGGGGTCCTAGCGCAAATTAGACTAATGCATGTCAAAAAACCTTCTCTTATGGGGGCCCCTGGCATATATTATTTTCAAACGGGGGTCCGTGGGGCTAATTAGTGTCAACTTGGGGGTCTTTGACATGAAAAAGTTTGGGAACCACTGAACTTGACTGGAGTAATGGCTCCCTCTGGTTGTTGTCAAGCATGCCAACGCCTCCCTGTCCCAAGGGCTCCCATAAATATTCAGTGAGGGGTAAAGGTGTTGGGGGCGACTCAGACTGGTACATGGGTATCTTGGTGGTGTATCGAATCTTGTGAGCCAGACCCATTGCAAGATGCTGTACTCTGTCGTCAACCAAAGCCATTCCAGCCTGTCAGAATGGGCAGGGGTGAGGTGGGTTTGGGGAGTGAGGCTAAGTGGTAGCCTGACCAGTTTGTTTTGAGAAGTCTGGAGCCTTGTTTTAAATTTAAGGGCCTTTGAGGTGCTGTGCGGTACCATAAGGTGCATGCATAGTCGAGGAAACCTTGTAGGCTAAGGGTCGTCAAGGTGTTTTTGTTAACCAGTGAGGAGATCCTGTAAGACAATATGAAAAATAACAATTCTTCTACATACTCTTATTGTGTGGACTTAAGCAATTCAGATGTTTAACAAAAAATCTTGAGAGCGTGAAATGTATTGAATAGTGTACACTTGACTACAGTAGCCTATGGTGAGGGGAAATGGGGAGAGAGATGGAGGGGTGACGCGCGGCAAAGGTCGTCGGGATCGGAAAGTCAAACCCGCGACACCAGGGGCCTGCCCCGAGTCCTCTGCCCAGGGAAGGTGGGTACCATCGGCTCCTTGGGAGTTGGGCCCCTCTTGACACTGAACCGTCTATCTTTTCTCTCTGACACCTCAGTATTTCCCCGGGGGGGAGACCCAACGGGCCTGAAATTAGAGTCTGGAAAAGGTATGGAATTTGGAAATTATAAATGTGCAGGAACCCTGGATAAGGCCATGATGGATCTAGACTGAACCTGAACTCTGTATTCATGGAAGTCCCAAGTAAAATCAATGCACAATAATGTTGTAGAATTTGACAAATTACACACATTAACTTGTTTTGCTGCAGGTACCAGCCTGGAACTGCTCTCAAAGATAACGTGAATGCAATCTAGATCCATTTTGATTTAGATCAGTCAGGAGTCCTGAGGGCATGCACGAGGTCAGCATTTCTACAAATCATTTCTCGAAATGTGAAATTCCAATGTTTTTATTCCATTAGTGTCAAAACATAAAAAAAGACAAATGTGTTGCATTAAAGTAAACTTACAGCTGTGTTGTTAGATTGAACTCTGCATAGGCTATGTTACTACAACCAGTTCTCCGGGGACTACCCGTAAGGGGGTAAAGTGAAACCAAATGGACCCGTAAGGGTAAATGGGTTTTACACTGCCAGGAGTTAAATTATTGTTAAATCGGCATTACTTAATAATTAACAAGAAGAAGAATGTAAATTTTCCTGTTATCTCTCCTAATGATACCAATACACCAATACAGCATATGGAATTGACAACAAAATATTTTGGGTCTGAGAGACTAATGTCATCAAATGGTGGTACGTGGCTCAAATGCCAAAGTAATAATGGACCTTGATATGAAAAGGGTTTCAAAACCACTGCTATACAAGAAAGGTGCCCTGAGGATTCTACTTAAGGTCCCGACTCCCTATACTGTATGCCAGTCACTTGTAGCGTGTGGAATCCACACGTGTGAGCCTGGGGCTCTCTTAAGGCACTCTTCGAAGCGGGTGGTCCCAGTCGGAACAGTATTATTGAGCATACAGTGAGTCCTTGGAGCTGTCTCCGGTACTCGGAGAGAGTACGCCTCTATGATTATGCATGTTAATCTTGGCACGCAATGCCAAATCAAAGAATTCAGTGCTCTTTGGTTTGTTTTGTTTTTTCCAGACAGGAGACTGTAAACTGTAAAGAGATGGGAAACCAAGGACATAGAGGGGAGACATGCGAGACAGGATGGGGGTTGGATTCATTCATTAGTCCTCGGCCTCAAAAGGGGAATGAAGGTCTGTGCAATAAAAGGCTGAGCTACCAGGCACCAATAGCCAGTACCCACTATCTCCATGGTAATAGCATTACTCAAACTTAAAAAGTTCATACACCTGCAACCCATGACTCAAAACACAGATTCCTATTTATCAATCAATTTGCATGCATGCCTCCCCTAGCTGTCAGTTTTGGGGCCTCCTAAAGGAGAAATCCACACACATTTTCCTGGAGAACAGGGGGCATCTCTGAAACAATTCAAGGCCAACATGTACTGTACTGTATGTTGGGACATGATTATAGGCTGATTCATGGGTACATGCATGTGTTTTGGTCTGGATGTCTCCTTTAACCACTTAACTATACTAGGGGCCCCCTGCTTTTCCTCAAATAACTGTCTGTCTGTCTGTCTGTCTGTCTGTCTGTCTGTCTGTCTGTCTGTCTGTCTGTCTGTCTGTCTGTCTGTCTGTCTGTCTGTCTGATAGATAGTGATAGAACTACAATATGATGTATTCCATGGCAATCCTCATGGGCACATTGATTACATATTAAATTTAATGTTAATTAATGTTGATTAGCTAGGAATACCGGGCAGTATGGATGCACATTCTTTCAGTAAAATTATAACTTAAGTATTCAATTAAAAAAAGAATGCAGGAAATGTTTCTTCTATTATTCTGTAAATCTAAAATATTCCATGGGGTGGTACTGTTAACCTGTGTTTTTTGCCACGGACCATGGCTTAAAAAACACGTATCCAGATATATAATCTCTGTCCCTGCACAGCATGCTAAAAGGATACGCCCATCTTCACATGTCACGGTCGGTCAGTCAGTCAGTCGTGCACATTAGGTGAGAAGAGAATTGCAAAACCCGGAATGTGACAGAGCGAGGAGGCATTTGGATTTCAGAGGAGAACATAATCTGGATCTGCATGTGGGCTTGAAAAATGACAACTGCTGACGGGGACAAGCCGAAGGCGAAGCACAGCCCAACAGGTAACTGGGCAGTCTGGGCTGATGTACTGTAGTAGGCTTATATTAGCCCAGGTGAACAGTTTTAATACTTTGTCATGATATTAGTATTTAACTTTTGTATGAATATAAATGAGTGTAATTTTACAAAAAGTATTGAGATATATTTTTACCTTTTGAGCCTAATAAAGTATAATTTAACATCTATATATATTTTTTAATGTGTACTTAAATGATATTAAGTCCAAATCCTGCAAATACTAATACTAATTTCTCAGGTGCTTTTTAAGTACACTTAATTAAAAATACTTATTTCTTTACATATGGAAAGTACTAAGTACAATTATTTCATGTAATGTATTTGTAATGCATTTGTAATAGTATACTTTATTAAAATTCCACTCCATTATTATAATAATAATGAAATAAACTTTACTAAAAGTCCATTTCAAGTTATAGTTTAGTGTTTAGTGTAAAAATAATGATACTATGATACACAATGGCTGCCACTGCTATGCCCTATTGCGAATATGTGTAGTGGTGATTTTATAGATATTAAGTGAGTGGCAAATCAAGTAGCAAAGTGAGTTTAACGTAGTTTAAGCAATCATATTGCATTATTCTATTCTGTATGGATGTATGGGCTGTCAAGGCCAGAAAGTATTTTTTTGCCACTCAGCAGGTGTTCCTGCATAACTTCCGGGTGCGATGATGATGTATACCCTCTCGTCTGTACTTAATAAAGTACACATTTGTGCATCAAAGTATATAGTGTACATGTAAAAATAATTACAATGATTTATCCTTTGTGCTGTATAATCCCATTAAGTCTTCATGTGATACTTGGTCACTCACTACTGCTAAAAGTGAATAAAGTGAGTGTGGTTTGGTTGTGTAGGCTATGCGTGGATGTCTAGCTTGCCGGTGAGGATCAGGAGAGCTCTGTGCCTGGTACTCTGTCTGGTGTGTTTGTCTGTGCTCCTGGTGCTCCTGGGGGTCTACACCACAACCCGCACTGAGAGTCTGAAAGTCACTGGATACTCCTCTGGACTCATTGTAAGTGTTTAGTTATTTTGACACGCATTTCGATAGGCGTAGCCTTTTGACTAAAATGGCATATCGTTTTAGTCTTATATTTTACCTCATCTGAAACGTTGCTTTTCCAATAGCTTTCTTCACAAAATGTGTTCATGAAGGTGTCTACTATCACCTCTCAATTTCTTCCAAGCCAACTTCCTGCTGATTAACAACCTGTATGCAGTCAAAATGTACAAACTTGTGGAATGTAGTTTTTCTTTTTCATGATTCTGAATCCATTTGTTTTGCCGTTATCACAAATGTGAGGAGTCATCACACTAGCATGACTGAGAGGTCATTTTTTGTGTGGATATTTTAAAGTTGATTATCTTTGCCCATGAAGCTCTCAGAAGGTTCCCCTTCCATGACCATCATCATCCATCATCATTCTATCATCTCAGAAATTTCAAACAATTTCTAAATATGAATTTAATCACATGCTAATTCTGTCCCTTTTTCAGTCATGCTAGTGTTAATTGTGATGACTTATCACATTTGTGATGACGGCAAAAGTTTAACAAATTTAGTTAAACTCGAGATCCACATGGACATGACCTTGCTTGCTCCAAACTGAATCTCAGACCTCATGTGGCCCAAAGAATTGTGAAGGGACTTCTGTGGCCTGCTGGCAGGCAGTGTGCGCCACAAGGAATTTATTGATCACTCCTCCAGTGCTTCGCCAGATTACATTAGCTCCAGTCACACAGTAAATGGTACATTTATAGAGACTTTATCCAAGGCGTTTTACGTTTGTACATAGATTGTGCATTCCTATATATGGCTTTAATGTTTGTTTTTCAACAATGTTTGTTTAAGAACATGCCATAGACAATAAAGAGAAATGTAATGTTTCTTTTGAGGCCAAAAAACAAACATTATCACCCGTTGCTTAAACAAACATTATGTTGTAATCGATGTTGTAAGATGATAAGAGCGACCCTCACTTCACACGGGTGTGATTTTTAGTATCCACCCAACCATAAAGACCACAGGACTAACTTTAGGAATTCCTTAATGTGATGATTGGTATCACCCTTACACAAATACACAATGGTTGGATTACACAATCCAACTGTCACTAACATTGAACAGCATGTTCATTTTGACAGCTACATTATGTTCTCTGCAGCTGGCCTTTGGCTCTTTCCTGGGAGTCCTTGGCTTGTGTCTGGAAGAAAACCGTAAGCAGCTGGTAGGCCACATCTTTCACACTTCAAAATAATCGTCATGATGTTTCCATTCTGATATTTGCATAATCTCAACACTTTCAACTCCCAGCTCAACACAAATCCATTGTTAATTCTAATGCTGCATTCACATGGGATCCGAAAGACGTCAGACGGAAGACATTTTAGTGGGCGGGAGCAGGACGGTAATCGGAACATTACGGCACAGATGTCAGAACAACCATTGTGATGTCAGAACAGGCCAGCTCCATATATGGAAATATGGGGGCGATCAGCCTGGGCAGAGGCTTTTGTGACACCGGGCACTGAACACCCTGGTGTGGAACATGTGTCGAATTTGAAGTCGTGGGGGCGAACGGTTCTCGAGTTACACATACACATGTACGTATGCACAGAGACTTGGTGCATTTATAAATAGATTCCAGGGCTTCTCAAAGTGGGTGCAGCGGCACCTAGAGTGCATTGGCACAAGTCCAGGTGTCTCATAATATTTTGATAATATCTGGAATTTATCAATGTCACTTCACCACTTAGACCCTCTATCTAAACTTAGTAAAATGTACCCAAGTTAAACTGTACTTAACAGCTAACAAAGGGAATTTCAGTAATCATTTATATATTAACAAAACCAGGCCATACCATCCCATTCCATTGGCTTTATGTTTAGATTCCCGTTGGTGTCTCAAGTTTAAATCTCGCTAGAAAATGTAAAATAAAAGTAGCAGTAGCACAATTAGATTCAGAGACATGAGCCTGAAGTTAAATTAGCTCGGTCTGTTCCTATAAAATGGAGTTAAAGTTGTCTAACAATCTAAATATGGTTCATGTGGTTATAGGTAATAGGGTTAAAGGCTTAAATGCCTAATAAGTCTGATGATAATTTAGGTTATGTTGTGTGTGGTACACGTCAGTAGACAGACAGTAAGGCTCCTATGTAGTTTCTGGAAACATTTCTAATTTTGTCTCCTAAAGTCTAACTATGCTTGTGCTCATTCATTTCCTACACAGAACATGTCCATGTGCTTCGAGGAGGTTACAAATAATGCTAAATATAACCTCTGTTTCAGATGGCTTAGAGTCTGATGTTCCTTTTGACCACAGTATTTGGATATTGAAAGATGTCCGTTAACTCAATGTGAACATTCATAACAGATATTGTATTGTATTTGCCAGCACAGCTTGGGAGGAAAACAGGATTGTTTATTTTTTATTTTTTCCTGTATTTTTGTCAAAAGAACAACAAAATCGATGGTAGACAAATACATACATACAATACATCTTTGGAGTCTGCAGTGTATATAGAAAGGGGCGGGGGAATATGATTGGGTACAGGCTAGAGTTACAGTGAAGAGAGAAAACAAAATTACATTAGTGGGAGCTCGAAAAACACAGCATTAGGTGGTACTACTGTAAGTTGTAATCTAATTGGTCTCAGATCAATGCTGGGTTTCCAAACACCTTCATGCTACTGTAGGTCTATGCTTTTTCCATCAAAGGAGAAAAGATAAACTACACAATATACACAAGACGCATTCATGTTGAAATTGACACATTCAAGCTGATTGTACATCTGTGAGCATCTGGTATTATTTATCTCTTGCGGCTATCCATATTTCCACCACCATAGCCTGCTAGACGAAAAAGCAAAAAAAGGAAGAAATAAATAAAAAGAATGATCAGTCAAACCTGTCAAAAACTGTCCTTTTATGAAGGATATGGGGCAAATGGCATACCTCAGATGCTTACAGGAATTTATTGGGTGGATGGTCATCATTGCTTGAGACTCAAGGACATCTCTCACTTCTCTTAGATCCAAGTTCAAAGTGCCACGTGGCATAAAAAGTCAAGAAATTAATACAATGAGAGTCCCCCCCTCCCCAACTATCCAGCTAAGAAAAAATGGAAAGTTAAAAAACACACAAAGGCATCAATAAGTCCTAGATAAATATAAATGCACCATTTACCTAGAGTCTTTTAGTCTCCATATAAAAGTAAAACGTGATAAACATGTGTCTCTTTATAGTTGTGGTTGAAATAAGATTAATGTAATCATTCACTGTCAAACATGTCTACTACTTTCTTCAACACAAATATTTAGGCATCTCAAAATGTTTTTTTTTTTTCATTCTTTTGTAACATTTATCCTAATATTCCTTTGATAAAACCCTCTTCCATCCAGCTGACTGCTGCCATAGTGTTCCTCAGTTTGGGGAACGTTACCTCGTTCCTGTGCATGGTGATAGACGGTGTCTTCATTGTATGTAACATGGTGAGTGACCTATTCATTGCACAACAAACATACAGCACATAACCAACATTATGACACACAGCATTATGAAAAACGAATCAATTTAAATGCCACAGTGTAACATCAATAGTGGTGGTAGAGGTGTGTATAGTTGAGCCACAGCTCTCTGGTGGACTGATTTGTGATTGATTGATTGATTGATTGATTGATTGATTGATTGATTGATTGATTGATTGATTGATTGATTGATTGATTGATTGAATACTTTATTGGGCAGAAGAAAGGCAGGATAGCACCAGCCTTGTTTCCTTTCAGGCCCTGGGTATTCAATTCATAATTCATAAGCCTCATGGTAAAACGGTGCAGGAGTAAAACGATAATTAGCAAAGAAAACAAAGTGAGTGACTAAGCAAAGGAACAAGACAAATTTCTCTATTCATAGCACTGCCATAAATTGTACATAAACACACCATTTCCCCACTAATGGGTATAATTTTTAGACTTTGAGCTTGTTTACATTTAATTTCAAGTTAATTAAACATTATGTAGGAGACACATAGCATATTTCTCCTGTTTTGTTTTGTTGTGTTTGTCGTTGCCCACTCTTTGATTTGATTGTCTCATTTCCTTTAATTTGATCACTTGTTGTTGTGTCTCCATATTATTTTGTTGATTTGTGTCAGGTGTGTCAGTCATTTAGTAGTGGCCTGATGTCTGGCCAGATGTTTTCTGTTGACTGCAGTAGCAGCTCCAGAAATTACATTTTGGCTGGGCAGTGCATGCCTACTAAAGAATACATTCTGATGATAAAATGAATGAATGTCACTGTCACTGTTTTTACACATTATTTGAATACAGTATTTAATATTATATGCTGCTTTATAACCTTACATTTATGTTTTTGAACGACTGTATGTATTCATCTGTCCGACCCATGGCAGGATATTCGTCCTTTGAAAGCAGGGAGATGTCAGTTTTACACCAGTGGGAGCAGCTACATTTATGAGAGTTACTATGTCTCTGTAAGTACCTAGCTGTGTGTGCATGATGTCATGCCATACACTCAGAGAGGGTATGGCATGACATCATCATCATCATACCCGGAAGTTATGCGGGAGCACCTACTGAGTGGGGAAAAAAAACTACTTTCTGGCCTTGTCAGCCCATTCATCCAAACAGAAAAGTCCCATCTGATTGCATTAATTGACGTTAAACTCAGTTTGCTACTCACTTTATGCATGCACATAGTCGCATACCCTCTATTCCTGTTGTTTTCGTCTCACACCTTATCACACAAAATACTTATTCGATTGCCTTTTATTGAAACTAGCACTATATATACATAGTTTTGTTATATAAATATTCCACTGTTATGGTATATGATGTATTGACATGTTCTTTGTTCTTGCTTAATGTAAGTCCGAGCATCTGCTAAAATGCCTAAATTGTAAATTGTAAAATCTCATACTATACATTTCGTCTGAATCTTCTCTTAGCAGCCCCTATAATTCTTACTGACCCGTAAGTAAGTAGTGAGCTGTCTGCCTCCCCTTCTAGGTACCATGTCGAAACCTCAGAGAAACCTGTAGTATGACCGTACGCAGCGGTACCTGCTACTGCTGCGACCTGTACGACTGTGCCAGGTGAGACAACTTCTTCATCTTCATTATAACCATCTCTCTCTCTCTCTCTCTCTCTCTCTCTCTCTCTCTCTCTCTCTCTCTCTCTCTCTCTCTCTCTCTCTCTCTCTCTCTCTCTCTCTCTCCGCCTTGTCTTCCTTGTTCTCATTCCCACATTTCTGACCCTCTCGATTCAATTTGTTTTTTTAATTTCTCTAACATTTTCAATTGGATGTTGCTTGAAAAAAAAATGCATCTTTTATGCATTTTGTGCATTAGCTCGTTAGTAGTAATTTAATCAAATTTGCAGAGTGCACTATGTCACATTCAGGCTTCCCTACAGTATCATGATTGTATTCATTTTTAAAAATGACGTTGGTTATAAAGAAATTACTCTTGACCTGCGTGAACTGCTGGTTGGTGCTGGCTTTGTCTTGTTTTTAATGTTTGAGGGATGTGGCAAATTGCTATAGAGTACCCCGTACTTAGCAGTACAATAGCCTACAACATTTTAGTTTTTCTGATTTAGTAATGAAATTAGGTTATAGATATATGGTTGTAAAATAAATTGCCAGGTATTTTTGTCTAAAGTTCATAATTCTTACATTCCAGCATAACATGATATTCATCTCCAATTCTATTCTCAGTATCATTACATAGATTGCTCATCCTCTGACTTCTTTCCAGCCCTTTATATCTGCCAGTGACCTTTGGTATTCCTGTATTGTTTAACCTGTACTTGTGATTTTCACATAAAAGGTATTTTTATAATTTAAACTCTTGCTTGTACTCAACACTGAGCCTCTATCAGAAGGAGTCAGGCCCCCCGATCGACACCCGGGCGACATTCCAGTTGTACTCGTGCCTAGGGATGGAACTCGTAATTCTTTAATTGATAACGAGCACCTTATAGACCAGGCTTATCGAGCCGGGGTCTTTCTAACAGACAGTAGGCAATTTACCTTTTTACTTTGGGAAAATAATATTGTGGTTAATGTGTGTACCGTCACAAGCGTAATTTTGTTTATGCCGGTGGAGCCTGCGGAACCATTGCGGCTCAGTCCGCCGCTCCTGGATGAAGTGTCTGGTGCTGGGAGTCTGGTGCAACGCACAGGTCCTGGCTGCACCTGGTGAGAGCAGGAGTGGACCTGGTGAGACGTAGGAGGGGCCCGGACAGGAGTCAAACCACAGAGCCTGCGCCGGATCGCCCACCCAGTACCGACAGAGTAGTTCTGGAGCGGTGGTCTTTGTGTGGGGTCTTTCCCTAATGGGACTGATTGTGGGTAGCTACTGGGACGTCAGGACTTGATCACCCCGGCTGGGTCACCTGAGTGAGGGGTATGATGTTGCGAGACCCGAAACCCCGTTGACCTCAGGATACATCACTGAGGTCCCAGGTGCATCCATGCAATGTTTTTTGTTCTTTGTTTACCCGGGTAGCCCTGGTTGGCATGTATCAATACGCTTTTAGACCGACATGTATGTGCCAGTGCGGGTGATTAGATTTATTTCTTGATCTCCTCTTGTCTTGATTGTTTAAACATGACCTTTTCATTGGACCGCTATGCTTGATAACAGGCTTGACAAACCCAAAGCATAATGATAAGCATAATGATACCGGGTACTCAATAAGATACAAGATACAAGATATTGCCACACAACCAGGTTGGTGGTATTTTGTTTCAGTACAGCTTTTGTGAGCTCTGATTTTCAACACAGAAGACAATAGTTAAAAAACATATCCACAACACCACCACAAACAAGCTTGTTATTGGGTCTTTTTGAGTATTGGGTTTTGAGATCCATCCCATGAGAGCATTTTAAGAGCTTCATATTGTGTGTTGCAGCGGAGGCTACCTGGACAACTACTATGAGTTTGTTGGCGTGCAGAGCTGTCAGGATGTGTTGTCTCTGTACATTCTCATCTGGATCCTCACAGGCCTCAACCTGCTGGCTTTCTTTATGGGCATAACGACTACAGCTGTACTGGGCAGCATCAAGGACCAAGTGAGTACGCACTTACACTACACGCACGTACATACGCACACACACACACACACACCTAAGAACTTGCACGCACGTACACGCGTCTGCATATGTACTATATAAACACAAACAGATCTATTACAAACAAATATACACATTTTATAAGATATTTTGTGTGTGAAATTAAACCATACAGCACATGCTCTAAAGCATCTTTAGGGGCTCGGATTGAGATAAAGGGTGATGTTTAGACTTTAATAAAACTTTAATCCGACCTTGTGAGTAGAAGTTTACATTGAGAGAAGAAGGCCTGGACTGAAGCTACGTGTCATCACACAATCACTTCCGGTTCAACTAGGCTCAACA
Source organism: Benthosema glaciale (assembly GCA_900323375.1). NCBI lineage: Eukaryota > Metazoa > Chordata > Actinopteri > Myctophiformes > Myctophidae > Benthosema > Benthosema glaciale. The sequence goes on along the minus strand of OOFJ01121390.1, from coordinate 4,637 downwards.
AGGCTGTGTAAAGGGTCATTCTATTGCATTTTCCTGTGTGGATCCACCAGGTGGCGGCATATATTCAGTCCGATAACAGTCCGACAGGCATAAGTTCGACAACGCCGTTGCTTCCGACATGTGTGGCCCATAGAGTTATAAAGGACAGAGGGAGGACCGGAGTGACAGCCCCGCCCCCAGGCTATTCATTGACACACGTTCCACACGCACAGGAACCCCTTTTGCTGTTTTAAGCATAATGTTATACTTTAGCAATTGACAAATAGCAGATCTACAAGCATGCACCCCATATAAACAATGGAGCCAGTCCAAATGGTTGTAATATGTTGAGGAAGACAGGTAATGTTGGCAGCCATGTTCTCCTTCCTCTCAGCAGCCTGTCAAAAGTCCTCTCATTCACAATATGTGTCTCCTTGAGGACTTGTCTCTCTCTCTCTACAGTGGCCGCACGCAACTCCTGCCGCCCCTCCACCTCCCATAGTATAATGATCTAATCATCCATCTACTGTATCCATCTTCAACCACTTATTAGTCGGGTCTCGGGGGCAACAGCTTCCCTCTCCAGAGCAACATCAGTGACTTCCTCCTGGGGGATCCCGAGACGTTCCAAAGCCAGTGAGTCGATGTGATTCCTCCAACTGCGCCTTGGTCTGCCACGGGGGCTCCTCCCAGTGGGACGTGCATCGAGGACCTCCCTAGGGAGACGCTCGAGAAGCATCCTAACCAGATGCCCGAACAACCTAAGCTGGCTCCTTTCCAAGCGAAGAAGCAGCGACATACTCCGAGTCTCTCTCACGTGACTGAACTTCTCACACTATCTCTAAGGGAGATGCCAGCCACCCGTAGCTCAGGACCTGGATGAATTAGTGGCATCTCGATCAAGTCAAACCTAGTCTAGACTATACCAGAGTAGACTAGTCAGATCTGGCCCAGAATATCACCTGATTTCAACCAACATAACTTCTGCCCCGCTAAGACGGACAGACGTCCAGAGAGAGTCTGGCCTCGATCAGATGTGGCCCAGAATAAGCTATATTGTTTCAACTGGTGAAGACGTCCTGGAAATGACCATGTAAAGATCATCACCATAAGGGAGGACGTCATCATAACGTCATCATGACGTTATTTGGCTTGCATGTGGTGAGCAGGTCAGGAGTGTTAAGATTGGATCTAAGGATCAAAGTACAGGATAATTTGGGCAGGTAATCGGGAGCATGCATCCCTGTGATTGTCAGGAGGGACACATTTGGCCATAAATAAACCGTCCAATTGTCCTGTAATGTGTGAGCGCAGCTGGCGAGCTGTGGAAGACTTTAACCTGATGAAAAAGGTGATGAGCTGATGAGTTTACTGCCTCGAGTGCTCCATCCTCCGAGCACCACCACTGATCTGCGAAAGTCAGTCCAGCTCTACTTCCCATTATTTCTTTTGTACGGAGTCCAGTCTAAGACACGGCCAGGGCCGCTTTTAGCCACTATAATGGCCCCAGCCATGCGCTGAAACAGCTTTTCCATTTTGATCGTTGACAGAGTGTAGACAGAGTATAGATGTAAAAGAAAATACAATGTTTTGCCTGGCTTTTATCTATTTATTACTAGTAGTTTTGTTTTTACCTGCTTTAATTTCCACTTTTTACATGGAAATCAATAATTGATTGATTGATTGATTGTTATTGATTTCCTAATATAGTATTTGTATCGACAGATTTCTTTCTATTTTTCTGTCAATGTGGGTTGTGTGACACAAAAACACCAAAAATATGTATGACACAACTTTGTGTCATACATATTTTTGTTTCTATGGACTACAATAATCCAGTGGTTCCCAAACGTTTCCTTGTCAAGGACCCCCACATTGGTATTTCTATCCCTGAGACTCTCAGAGTTACATTCCCATAAGGGTCCATTTGGTCCCCGGACCCCGCTTTGGGAACCACTGCAATAATCAAGCATGAACCCAAATAAATGCACATACGTGTTTCTATCTAATGCATGTGTTTCTCTGTAATAATTACAGAGGAGTGTTAATCGGACGTCTGATGTCACCATGTGCTCGCCTACTGCCCCTCTGCTAATGGAAGCACACATACACACACCACATCACGTCTGCCCGGTCAGTCTGCACACGCATGCACGCACGCACGCATGCACGCACGCACAGACACACACACACAAGCTCCATGACTGCAGTTTCAAGAAAGGTGGAAAGAGATAGAGAAAGAACAACAACAGATTAGTTATGAACATGGCAGTGTGAATTATACAAAAGGTGCATGATATAAAGATGAGGTGCGTGGTAAAAAATAAATCTAGCAGTCGATAGAGGTAGCAACAAGCAACAACAGCAGCCGAAAAAATCTCATTCCTGCGGCTGTACCATCGACAATCTGGCCTATCACTGTCATGTCATCAGCATGTCATTGATGACACCACTGGAGCTGTGCATGTCCACACAGTTGTATGTGTCAATGGAGGAGAGGATAGGACTTGCAGCCATGCGGGTCTCCTGTGTGGTCCGCATATAGCCGACGTACTAACAGTCCGACATGCAACAGTCCATGGCCGGCTAAGACTCACCCTAGCTCTGGTCCATAGCTCCACTACTTCTATGATTCTCTCCTCTGTTGTGGAAATCTCAAGAATGGTTTACCTACTCACTAATACAAACACGGCTTGTATATTTAGAAAGCCTACTTTTTGCCAGAAAGGGATTTGCGCCCTCTACCGAGAATATCGGCGCAAATCCTGTTGTTTTTCCAGTGAAAAACAATCACTTTCTGGCAAAAAGGTGCATTTTATACGTGTGGTGGGGGGCTCAGACAGAGTGCTTAATTCCACCGCGGAAAGTAGGCTTTCTAAATACACAAGCCGTGTTTGTATTGGTGAGTAGGTAAACCATTCTTGAGATTTCCACAACAGAGGAGAGGCTGGTCGGATTTTATGTGAGAGATAAAGTCGACTTTCCCATAGCTATACTGCAAGGCAGAATCATAGAAGCAGTAGAGCTAAGGACCAGAGCTAGACTCACCCGTGCATGGCTCCCGACATATGTGGCCGCCTGGCCGGTTAAAAGTCACCTGTGGCTTCCCTAGAGGTTAGGGTTAGGGATAGGTAGGGTCAGGGAGGGTGTTAGGGTTAGGGTTAGGGATAGGTAGGGCCAGGGAGGGTGTTAGGGTTAGGGTTAGGGATAGGTAGGGTCAGGGAGGGTGTTAGGGTTAGGGTTAGGGATAGGTAGGGTCAGGGAGGGTGTTAGAGGTTAGGGATAGGTAGGGTCAGGGAGGGTGTTAGGGTTAGGGTTAGGTATAGGTAGGGTCAGGGAGGGTGTTAGACTGAGGTTAGGGTTAGGGATAGGTAGGGTCAGGGAGGGTGTTAGACTAATGCCTGTGAGACTGTTAGCACTTGGCAGTGGTCTTGTGTCTTTGTAGTTTTGCTTCACAAAATAACCTCCACAAATCAACACTACTTTTTTTTCTCTTTTTTTTTTGAACCACATGACAAGTAATTTTGCAACTTCACACCGGAGATGAACAGCTTCACACTGAAGATGTGATCCTCTTTCATTCATCATAACAGGGCTTGATAGCCGACGTGTCCCAGTTTTATAGTGTTACAGCGTAATCAGTTTGCAGTGATTCCGTTAGAGGCATGGTGGCAAACCATTTACAACCGTTTAATCTTTTATTTATTTATGTTTCTATTTTTTGCTTTCTTTGCACTCTTGCACTCGCTTTTTCTTTTTTCTTTTTGCACATTTGCTTTTGTGTTGGGTGCCTTTGTGTCGCTTTCCCTTCCATTCCATTTGTTGTGCTCTGCTTGCAGGGCTGGACTTACCATTGGGCTAGGGTGGGCTGCAGCTCCAAAAAAAGAAAGGAAAAAGAAAAAAGCCTTTTCCACAAAATTCATTTTATTCATTGTACCGCCTTCCTCACATCCACGCGAGTATAATGAGTGGTTACACCCCTATTTTATTCCCCATGAGTGAGGAGTTATTGATTTTCAAACTTTTTCCGAATTTAAGCCTTTTCCACAAAAACGGTGTTTTAGGCCATTTTAAGCCTTACAATTACAATTTACAATTTAGGCATTTAGCAGATGCTCTTAATCCAGAGCGACTTACATAAGCATGAACAAAAGAAAAACATACAAAGTAGTTAAATGTGCAACATACATGAGCTAAGGACGTAACGTAACAGTAGAAATGTATTACACTAATACTAATTAAAAATATGCATATATAACTATAAACTATATAGTGCTATGTTTACATGAAATGCTAAAGGTCTACATAAACTGCCATCCGAGTCTACACAAGAATGCTATCTAAGTCAAGCCTTTGCTTATGCCTCTAGGAGGTCGAGGCTAGGGCAAGTGCTACTGTAAGTGCTATGGGCTAAGATGGAGTCTGAAGAGGTGCGTCTTCAGACCGCAGCGGAAGATTGGGAGCTAATCTGCAGTTCTGACTGCGATGGGAAGTGCATTCCACAGTTTTGGGGCCAGAAGGGAGAAGATTTTGGGGCGTGTGGAGCGTTGACCAGGCATTTTTAGTGAGGGTACTTCCAGCTTCCCCGTATCGGCTGATCGGAGTGCTCGGTGGGGTTTGTAGGGTGCGATCAAACTTGCAAGATATGGCGGCGCCAT
>OOFJ01121388.1:0-15062 GCA_900323375.1 Benthosema glaciale | reverse complement strand
CTCCACCACTGAAAGAGTTCATAGCTCAAAGGGACAGTGGTGACAGAGTAACAAGGGCAACTACCAGAGGGGACTGTGAAGTGCCTACTAAGCGTAGTGTGTTTGGTAAAACAGTCTTCTCTGTTAGAGCCTCTCATCACTGGAACAGTCTACCTACAGCAGTAAGAGAGACCTCCAACTATTTGACCTTTAAATTCAACCTAAAGAGGTGGATAAAAACAAATCAAATATGTAATCATGAGTAACTATCAGTACTACTCGTCATCACTGGTGACATCTCTCACTCCACGGTTCTGTCCTCTATACAATGTCCAACTTGTGTGCCTGTATTGCATTGTTTTGTACTGTTTTGTATTGTATTGTATATGTGTTTTTTGTATAGATAGTTTTTATCATCATTTTAAGAGCCTGCCCAGGGACTACAGATGTAAATTAGCTTAGGCTAACTCTGGCCCATTTACATGGATGTGAAAAACTGACATGTTGATCAATGAGCATTGTCCCTGTTAAATAAATAAATAAATAAATAAATAAAATACATTTATTGCCTATGTCATCATTTATGAAAATTATACATTTCCTGAATCCTTAGAGTCATGTCAGTATTGCGGTTATTGTGGTGTATCTGTGACGTTATTTGATGCCACAGGACTAAAAGAAAATTCATGGGTTATAGGCAAAAGTGGCGGATAATGTGTGCTATTAAAAGTTTGAAGGGCTCCAGTAACCACAGTACTTGTCATACATATTTACAAAAAAAGGGCTTGAAAGTTGAATAAAAGCTTAAAGTGTCCCCTTAAAAGTGAGTAACACCAATTTAGCTATACCACTCAAAAGGGTTATCAAGCTTCTCAAATGAAAAGTAACCTTTGCCACCTTTCAGTATACCGACATCTCGTCTGGCCCATGGAAGGAAGGGGTGGACCTCTAAAAAAAAAGAAACATTAAACACAAAAACAAAACACATACAAATAAATTAGATAGATACTCATAGACAGATTGTCTTTACAGGCAGCAGTCAACATTAGGGGAAAAAGAAAAAGAATGCCTCTCCTTTTCTTCTAATGAATCTGTATTAGTCGGTGAAGCAAACTATTTCTGGTTCTTGAGCAGTTCATCAATATGGGTTTTATACATGTTCTTGACATCTTCCAGGTCAAGCCTAAGATCAGTAGCCTCCTCTGCCTTCTCTCCATACATCTGAAGTGCGGTATTGTGCCTCTGCTCCAGATCTTTGACTTGGACCTTCAGCTTAGGGATGTCCTTTAACCTGTCCTCCATTTCCTCGTTCTGATTGGCGAGTCGAACCAGCTCCTCGGCCATGACCGCGCGACTCCTCTCCAGACCGGAGATCTCCAGCTGTAACTGTGCCATCTTCCCCGATCTCAGTTTGAGTTGAGTCTGGAGGTTCTCTATGATGCCGGAGCCTCCACCTTCGTAGAGGTTGTTCCCACTCATGGATAGGGACATGGAGGTTAGGGAGTACTCGAGAGGGCCATCCTGAGATAGCACAGAGGTATCTAGACCAGTGCTATCCGGCCGGCTGATTGAGCTGGAGTGGGACAGTGGGGTGGAGGTGGAGGGGGTGAGGAGCTCTCCAGCAGAGAGTACCGTGGCCTTCTTCTCCCTTTCCTTAACGCCTTCTTGTGCTAGGCAGCATCTACTGTTCCTCTCTTGGCCCACGTTCATTCTCTCCTCCAGCTGACTGATCAGCAGCAGCTTCTCTTTCTTCGCCTCTTCTAAAGCTCGACTGCAGTCCCCGCGCCGATTTTCCAGCTCATTGTGCAGCCTGCTGCTTTCATCCTCCAGTCTCTCCCTCTTACGCTTCTCTGTGTCTAGCTGTCCCAGGACACAGCTGTTCTCTTGATGGAGCAGGGAATTCTGGGACTCGAGATACGTCAACTGGGCCTTGACGACGAGAAGCTCATTGGTTGCAGAACGCTCCTTATCCATGGCAACGGCCAATTGTGCCTGGGCATCCACTAGCCTATCAGAGATGCTCTTCTCCAGATTTTCCCAAGACACTGTCTTGACTCCCAGTGTGGCTTGCAGGTTCTCAACTTGCCGGAGCAGAGGCCGCGTCACAGACATAAGATTTTGAGTCAACTCCTGGTTCCTGGTTTCTGACTCCTGCAGTCTCTGTTGGATCTCACTGATCTCATCTCTCATGTAATCCTCTTTTCTGCCATGCTGGTGCTCAGCCCTCTGCAATGCCAGTCTCAGGTCAGCCACTTGGTTTGCAAGAGCCTTCTGCTGCAAACAGGCCTCCTCTTGGGCTTTCTGCAGGGCCATGTTCAGCTCCTCCTTGGCCAGGGTCTCTCTGCTCAGAGCCGCCTCCTGGGCTTCACTGGCCATCCTAGCTTTGGTCTTGTGGAGCTCAGCCAGCTCCTCGTAAGCATTGTCCAGAGCAGACTGGAGGATCTTCTTGTTCTCCTGCAGGTCCTCAAAGTCAGTCTTCAGCCTGCTGAGCTCCTTCTCTTGGCGCTGTACTTCACCTTTCAGCTTCTTGATGTTCTCTCTGTGTTGCTTATCCATGTCCTCCTTCGCCTTCAGCACCTGATGCAGATGTTTGAGTTCTTCTTCTTGTTCCTTGACTTTCTTGCTCTGTTTAAGGATCCTGGCATCTTTTTCCTTCTCCTTCACACACAGCTTCTTGATGATGTTGGAGTGCTGCAGCTGTTGCTTGGACAGTTTCTCACCTTCCTCCATAAGGCCTCTGATCTGCTTCTCCTTGTCTCTAATGATCTCGATCGTCTTATTTTTGTTCAGTCTGACAGCTTGTTCTTCTTGCATGCCCTTAATTTCCCTCTCCTTGCAGGCCAGCTGAGCCTTCCTCTCTGCTTCAATGAGGCGCTGTGTGAACTCATCTTTCATAGACTTAATTGTGGAGCTCTCCTCCTTTAGGCTTAGCACTTCATCTTTGAGGTTGTCACATGCTTCTTCAAGCCTAGATTTATCTTTGTTCACCTCTTCAATCACCTTCTGAAACTCCAAAATCTGACATGTGGAGACACTTTCACTTTTCTCTTCTGTTATTGGCTGTATGAGGTGCTGTTCAGCATCAGGGTCATCACCTGGCAGTGTGATATCCCTGATCCCTGCCTCCTGCTCCATCACCTCTTCAGGGTGCTCAATGTTAACAGATGTGATGCTCTGACACATCTCCATCTGGTCCAGTGGCTGGTCCCTTATTGTTTCATTGGGCCCCACTTTCTCCTCCTCCTCCTCCTCCTCCTCCTCCTCTACTTCCTCTTTCGTCACCAGCACTCCCTTCTCATTCGGAACCTTTTGAACAGCTGATGACTCAGTCACCACAGGAGCAGGGCCGGTGGTGACATACACAAGCGTATAACTACCGGGGGTCTCTGCATTCGATTCGACCTGGCCGGGACTCCAGCTGTCTAGCGAACGCACGCTGAATGAGTCGACGCACTCAAAAGCCTCTGAGTCGCCACTCTCCGTGGGCTGGGGTTTGTCCTCTGAGGGTAAGTCACCACAGGTGGGGGTTAATGGAAGCTGGACGGATCCCTGCATCAAGTGAAGGCTTCCCATACCCTCCCACGGCTCCTTCCTGGATCTAGCAGAGCTCTTTCTGGTTGAGCTCTCACTCAGCATGCTTCCGTGATCCACCAAGGGGAAGGTGTCGACTGGAAGAGGGATGCTATTCTGATGGTCCTCTATCTTTGGCCCTTTAGACTCCAGGAGGATCTCGTTAAGGAACGAGGGAGCTGACAGGGAAGAGCTTGTAGTTTCAGAGGTGACAGTAGGAGGTGCATAGGGTGCGTTGGCGACATCCTGCATAACCGTTGGTTCTGAGGAAGTTGGTGGTGATTGTTTCATGTGCGAGTCCACGGAATCCTCAGTGTTTACCCTGCTCTTCTTTGTCATTTCGCTGCTGTCGTCACTGGGATGACTGCTTGAAGATGAAAGCGGAGACACCGGCAGAAGGACCGTGTCTGGACGTGATGAGGATGGTGCGGACTCAGATTGAGCCACGTGACTCTCGACAGCTTCCCGGTTATCTCCACTTACGTCCGCAGGAGCCAGCTCACAAGTTTCTGCATCCTCGTAGATCATGCAGATCTCCTGGCTTTTCTTGTCTTGCAGCTGTCTGCTGGATATAACAGGGGGCACTGATACAGCCTGGGTGTCTTCCACACCCTGTTCAGAAGGTAAAGAGGCATGGATGCTCCGTGACTCACCCATGACGGCATTCGAGCCAGGAGTGGTGATAGTCTCGGATGAAGGAGGGGGAATATCAGCGGTCTCCTCCGAGGGAGAGTCACATTCTGTCCCCCATCCACCCCTTAATGTCGTCTTCACTGGCAAATCGTCGCCGGGTGTCACAACAGTGTCATTCCATTGGTCGTCTTTGAGGTCCAGGACTCTGTCAATGGACTTTTGAGCTGTTGTCAAAGCTTGCTTGGCAAAAGTGGACAGCTGGGCTGCGTTGAACCAACTCATAGTTGGAGTCTGTTCTCTAGCCAATAACACGTCCAGTGTTTGTTAATGAGAGTACAGTAAGTTAACACGTTGCAGTGCCAACCACCGCTATAGCCTACTACTGTGCTACGGTTTGTAATTCTGAATTTTGTTGAACAAAACCCAGTTTTGTTAAAGCCAACAGTAGTAGCTAGCACAGCTGTACCAAACACACAACAGATAATCAACACGGGTAGCTACAGCTAAATATCTGTTCAGCTGGTTAAAATCCCAAATTGATTGTAAGTAAAAAGATAGCTTTGAATCACAACCCCTCTATCTAGGATAACTGCATCAATCACAAGGTAAATATTTCCATAGTTTGGAGTCGGCTTTGTTGTTTGAACAATGTCCAGTGTTTTATTCACTTCTCGACTTATAGCCCAAAAGATGATGTGTTTGCCCACTTGCTACTCTGCAATATTATACATTATATTACCAGTGGTGTCACTTGGCTCAAGTGCCAGGAAGAAAGAGTATAGTTTTGCTCAAATAATCTGATTGTTTCTCTATTGGATCATGGCCCCTCAGAGACTGCCTTAACAAACCTATCGTGCTACTTGAAATAACAAGAAATGACATCACGTTTCGTGTGTGAGTCTCTGTGTGGGGGGATTATGCCCAAATGTAGACATACCTGAAGTCACACGCTGACGTCATTACTTTCTTGGCCTATACTGATGTACACATGAAACGTGATTGATGCTGATTAGTTTGGAATTATGTTTATCGTTTACCATCTGTTGTCTTGAAGTGTCATAGCAGCATAGCTCTGGACAGACAGACAGACAGACAGACAGACAGACAGACAGACAGACAGACAGACAGACAGACAGACAGACAGACAGCGTTTTTCGACATTGCAGTATCGATAGCCTACTTTTACTTAAGAAAATATACTTGTACTTTATCCACATGAACTGTCAACTACATGTCTAATAATAGCCAATCTACAAGCTCACAGCAGAGAGGGAGAGAGGGAGAGAGAGAGAGAGAGAGAGAGACCTCCTTGTCTCTCCTTGTTATTGTACCGGGGGGCGAGCAGGGTCTGAACGCTCGGCAGCCTGGCTAATGGTCCTGCTACGTCTGCTGGCATATTTCACTGGACATATTTACATACTGCTGCTGTGGTTCTCCTTTGTTTGTCCCTGGCCTGTGTGTGTGCGTGTGTGCGCATGCATGCAACGTGCGTGTGTGTAGCGTTCATGTGCGTGTGTGGTGTGAGAGTAATAACTGCGGTGATCAGCCACACTCCCACAGGGTGGCTTTTATACCACTTAGGCGAAGACTGTGAAAGTACTGAAAGATAGATAGAGAAGGGCTTAGCCAATCAAATATCCATCTCTGTCACCGTTCTGCTTGCAGCAGACTATGAAAAAGCAATCCGCTGTACCACGTCTATCATTCATCATAGCCATTGTCATAATCATCTCTCTCTCTCTCTCTCTCTCTCTCTCTCTCTCTCTCTCTCTCTCTCTCTCTCTCTCTCTCTCTCTCTCTCTCTCTCTCTCTCTCTCTCTCTATCCCTCTCTCTCTCTCTATCCCCCTCTCTCTCTCTCTCTCTCTCTCAAGAGAGTGAGAGATAGAATACAAGAAATGGGAAAAGAAATGTAGATGCAGTCCTGATGAGGGCAGTAGAGGACCTGGTATCATTTACCATCTGTTGTCTTGGAAGTGTCATAGCATGTACTGTAGCCTACAGTAGCCTATACACATCAAACACTCGCCTAGACTTCCTAATCTGGATCACCATGGTCACTTTGCTAGCATAGCAGATCTACAAGCTCACAATGCATTGTGTTGTGATGCGGTCAACTTGCAGCTTGGCTATTTTTGGTGAAGAGATATGGGGTCCTATTTTCGTCATTGCTAAACCCTTTATCCCTAAACCTTTTTGCCTTGCATAGAGACCTCTAAGGACCCCAATCAACTGAGCGCTGCAAGCTTCTACTACCATGTGTTAATTTTGAACATTAAAAACAAAATCTTGATAGTATTTTTCTTGGCACAAAAAGGTTAAACTACACTACTGATTTAGAAGGCGTCTGTAGAATCGCCCTCAGGTCTTAATGGGTCAAGCGGTTAAGTGATGAGTATTGTGTTCTCTGTCTCAGTGAGGCTGCATTCCTGGCTTCCTGAGACCACACATTTTGGGTGAGAAAAGCTGGCACTGGGACTGCTTTTGCCATTAACACAGCATTCACTGGGGCACTGTAATAATGGCAGTATTATCCACTGCTCCTAATGGGATGGGTTAAATAAATACAGAGGACAGACACGTTTTAGGTATGGCGTTGTGCAATAGAACACATCGCCTCGCCATTTGTTGTTGTTGTTGTTGTTGAGCTTGTAGATCTGCTATATCAACTCAATTTAATTTTAGGACTACTATGTGCTCTGTCTGCCTCCACCTGGAGCACAAATTAGATTTTCTTCATCTGTCTCTCGAACCAAAATCCTTTTTTAATGCAAGTTATTTTCCACAGTGTTTTTCCTTTTTGACTTTTAATAAAACCATACCCGTGTGAAGTGAGAGGTGCTATCTTATCACCGTACATCATCATACAGTACATCATCTCATTCCGGCCAATGGCTATTTGCGTCCGCACCTTTGTCATCAATGTTTGTGTTTACACTCAAAATGTTTGTGTCAGGACAAAATGTGGGTTACACACACCAAAAGGTGGACATAGGAGAGGCTATCGCCTCCCAAAAAATAATAAAGAGCTCTGATGGTGTTATTTCAGTTCAACAATTTCAACACCTGTGTCCCCAAGTGAGAAATCTTCACGCCGATTCCTGCTGTCAGATTTCTCCGACTTTATGTGCAAAAACATGTACACTGTACACCCTGTTCACTCGGTGCTCTTCTCGACTGGTGTGTGTTTGTGTGTGTGTTTGTGTGTGAGTGCAGCTGGCATAGTTATGTCTAGATCAGCTGTGTGAAATCAGCACCGTTCAACATAAAACAAATTAAACACTGCGTAGGTCGCACTGCTGTTTCACAAAGATCTGGGTTTCTTAGAAATTTTAAGCTTGAACACAGACACATATACACACATTTGACATAGCACAACAAAACAAAAACAATATTAGATACATAAAGACATAAACACATGAAGACAAGAGCAATGTCCACCACTTAGATTACCCTATGGCTGCTACAAACTCCTGATTAAGCCTCAACGTCGACTGGTGGACAAGGGACCTCTTTAGTCTGACCTTATTGTACGCTGGTACACCATATCGCCTTCCTGAAGGTAGCAACATATATTCTCCATACTCCAACACATGACTAGTGTTTGAGGTGATATTATTTGCTAATCGTAGGATACTGTTATCATACGTGGATGTATAAAGTTTCTGTAGGTGGTTGTCCAACAGTCTTTGAACAAATGTTCAGTTGTTGCAGCAGTTGTGACTTTAGGGCTGCAGACAAACATCCATACTAGGTGGTACTACAGTACTGAAGAACACTCATAATAACAGAAGTGAACAAAAGAAGAATCTGTCTACTAGCACCGAAGGATCTTAGACGGCGTAGGAAGTACATTCTTTGCTTTGTTTTCTTATAAGCTATGGAAAGTGCCTTGGGGTAAATGCACCATTTACCATTTATGCTGCTGCCATAATGTTAACTAGGGTGCTCCAGATCCGATTCCGATTTTGAGTATCTGCCGATACTGATTTCTCCCGATCTGATGTTTATATTTGTATAGAACACTTATGCCATATCACAATACCACAATATCCAAAATCACAGATAATAACCAGTCTAATATCATGATATGGATATAATATTGATACTATAGGGATGTCCCGATCACGTTTTTTTTTCTTCAAATCCGTTTCCGATCATTTGAAAATTATGTTACGCACTGTTGTGACGAAAAGAGAGTTGAGCCAGAAGGCAAAGCTCTCTGTCTACCGAGCAATCTTTGTTCCTACTCTCACCTATGGCCATGTATGGGTCATGACCGAAAGAATAAGGTCGCAAATACAAGCGTTCAAAATTAGTTTTCTCGACGGGTGGCTGGTATCTCCCTTAGAGATAGGGTGAGATGTTCAGTCACGCGGGAGAGACTCGGAGTAGAGACGCTGCTTCTTCGCCTGGAAAGGAGCCAGTTCGGGCATCTGGTTAGGATGCCTCTCGAGCGTCTCCCTAGGGGGGTCCTCGATGCACGCCCTTGGAACATCTCGGGATCCCCAGGAGGAAGTCACTAATGTTGCACTGGAGATGGACGTCTGGAGGTCTCTGGTGGAGCTGTTGACCCCGCGACCCGACAACGGATTAAGCAGTTGAAGAGGATGGATGGATGGATGGATGGATGGATGGATGGATGGATGGATGGATGGAAATTACATGATCGGCCCTGATATCTGATCACGTTAACGGATTTTATTCATCCAAATTAGTCCAGGGTTGTAGCTATGAATACCAATACTCCTCAGGCAGGATGGGTATTGGCTGACTGGTCAAGACATCTTGAAATTCTGGAGACCCATACTCATAATTTGCAAAGTTAACACAAGCGGTTATAGTGAATCATAAATTGATAATGTAGCTAACTTCAGCTCTGTGCAGTTTAGCACAGTTAACGTCAGGTCGTTTTCATTCCAGTGTTGTTCAGCTCTATTCAGATCAGCAGCATTAACTATATTGTCTTTGTCGGGGGAAACGTTGTACGTCCAAAACCGTCACTTTTCAGGATCAAATTCATACTTTTGTTTGATGCTGTGAGTATGATCAAGTAGGGGGGCATTCATTTAAATAACACAGCCACAGCCGCCACACGGCTCGTACAGATAGTGCTGCCTGTCTGTCCTCAATGCCACAGCCAAGCAACCTGTTCAACTGGCCCTGCATACTGTGGAGAGGAACGAACGCGCGCACGCACGCACGCACGCACGCACGCACGCACGCACGCGGATCATTTAGCCTGAATAGCAAACCATTAAGTCAGTGACTTTACTGTCCGGGTCGACAGATGTAGCCGTAACTCCCATAGAGCCGTGCTCTGCTCCTGCAGGTAGATTGGAACCAAAGCAGCCTTTCTAGTGTGTAGCCTATAAACACCTATCTGGAGCAGATGGAAAAACACAGATGCTTGCATGCTTGACAGCGGTGGAAAAGATACTCAAATGTTTTACTTAAGTTTAAGTAGAAGTATACAGTAAGAAGTCTGGAATTCAAAATTTTACAGAAGTTAAATATTTATAAACCCCACAGACAGACTTAACCATTTTTAACCTTGCATCCCTACTGTATTTTGGGCATTTTTCAAAAAAAGACACTGTGAACTTGTATATGACATAAAAAGAGTCATTTTGACAGTGCTCTTCTTGTAACATACCATAACTCGTTGTGCAGCTTTTATAAATTATTCTTGACTTTCTTTTCCCACTTCATTCCCTCCTTTCCTTATTCTTGCCTGGGTTATTATTACCATTAATAATCTGAGCAGAACGCTGGCCGGCTCGCACCGACAAAGATTAGCGTCGAGGAAGAGCCCATAAACTGATGGACTTCTGTTTTAATTAAAGGGGAGTAGCCTTTCAGCAGTGGGAGGGCTATTAAATTAGCAACATTGTGGCTCCATGCATCACTGACAAAGTACAATGGGGCGTGAAATAATATGAGGCAGACACACTGGCGGTACAGAGATCTGAAAGAGCAGGAAATCATCGCCGTGGCTGCGTATAAGCACAATACGCACTCTGGTAACTCTGTTGCCATTACAGTGTGTGTCTACGGTCTGTTATTTTTTTTGTTTTTTTCTGTGATTCCCAGAGTTCAGTTTGACAACACAAACTGCAGGTTCTTAGCTTCTGGGATATTTTTGAAAGCAACAGCAGTGCTGTCAGAAAAGGCATGTTTTAATTAAACCTAATTATTAACACACATTCACCGCCATTGACGAAAAATTCAATCCAATCAATCGGTTAATCGGCAATGATGTGAATCTGAGTCAAGTGGTCTTTATAGTGGTATGTGTAGCACCATGAAAATCCCTATAACCACTAGGGGGCTCCCCCTGGTCATACTACAGCACTTTGTTTGGTAGAATTTACATTTGTTTATTTTTGGTGAATTAATCTGTGGAATTTCGCTCAATAACTTACCTCCTATGAAGTATAGCTCCTATGAATTCTTATGTGGATTTTACTCAATACCTTACCTCCTATGAAGTGTTATCACGGTTGTATGCTTCATAATCAAGCTCTGGGTTGCTAGGCGATATTCATTCAATCTTGGCCATTTGAGATATTTGAGACTAGCTTAGACGTATTCCACAGATCTTTTATTTAAAGTGATTATTGCTTGTCTCCAAATGATGCAAATGACGACTTCACCATTATTTGAAATCATCAGGGGGTTTGGGGTCGGGACCCCCTGTTGAAGTCATCCGATTTAAACCATATTATAAATGGTCTGACTGCTAAGCACCAACGATGGAGCTAGCCGTCTTCACCGGCTTATTAAGTCTGTTTGTATCCCTGATGCTGAAGTTATGACCTTGCAGGTTACTTTCGCTGACTGTCACAACTGCTCAAGGAGTGAAAAAAAAAAGTAGTAAATACAGGGCAGACAACAGAGAGGAGACTAAGAGGGGATAGTATAAAAGTTGTCGGACAGGAGAGAAGGCAATTCTGAAAAAAAAGTGTTTTGTCAAAGGCCCCTGCCGTCTCGTTGCCTGTCAGGGACAGACAGCTCTGTTCCGCTCTCAGCTTTGTTCTACTTCAGAGACTCTCGCTCTCTCTCGCTCTCTTTCTCTCTCTCAATGCTGAGAAAACAGCTGTTCATTCCACCATCAGGGTCGCTTTATGAGGTTTTTTTGTGATGCATGGTGGCTAGCTTCCTTAAGAAGCTTGCTTTCTGACGACAAGGCCATGAATACACTTAGTGGCGTCTAACTCCTCGTTCCTCTCCGCTGAGCACTGGCACAAGATGCAGGTTATTAGCCGAGCTCTATGTGGCAAGAGTCCCCGCTCCCCAAATTCATCATCTGCCTCATCAGTGGTTCTCAATCTCAAACTTTTTCCAAAATATTAAAGGCTATTTTTTAACAATCTTTGAAAATGTTTAAACTGCAATATGAGATATGCGAGATCCCAGACCATATATCTCACCTCCCAACATCAACATAATATATTGACATATTTCCCAAAGGTGTAGGTATTGTGTGCTTTCTATCAATAAAAATGTAACATACTACATGTGTGTAAGTATGGTATTCGCTTACTGTATTCGAGGTCCATAATTATCTTGTCGACAATGGATCTCCATACTGTAAATAGAGAACCATGCATGAAGCATGCTCAGACAGACTAATATTGTTCAAACCAGTGGTTCTCAAACATTTTCATGTCATGGACCTCCAAAAGAATTTGTCCACCAACTTTTTTTCCACAACATTCTTGTGATGCGACACGTGAGCATGTAGATCGTCAGACACTCATCACTTTAACCAACTCCGCTCAAGTGGAGTTAGGAGGTTTTCTATAATAACCCAACCCCACAGGTGGTTTGACTTAGGAGGTTTAGTCAGAAGCGCATTTTAATACTTTTCATTGGTTCAATATTTGTAAAACCCAAAACTGTACATTGTTCAATAGCATTGATTTATACAAATAAATGTTAAACATGGCGATAGATAGCTTCTGCCTGACAGCGACCATATGTTGCGCGCGTCCATAGACGTGGCTGCCATGCATTGGAGGTGCTAGCGCCCCTCAAAAACATTTGAGATGCCTTTCAAAACTGCTCTATACAAATCCAGAGGTTCCATTTACCCAATGTGTATACCTCCGTAAGCAACACTAAGGAATATGCACAGTGGGAGGAGGGGGTGTTTTTTATTAGGCAGCGTGTAAGTTATAAGGACTCATCGCTGTCATAGAGTTATCTAATGGGATATGGCTCGGGGCCCAGGGCCACCATCAACGCTACTCGGCCTAAGAATGACGGATAAGAGGCCCTGCCCGCCTGGAGACAAATGTTCAGTTTGACATCAAAGTTCCCAGCTGGAGCAGTGATAACCCATTATCTCTCTCTCTCTCTCTCTCTCTCTCTCTCTCTCTCTCTCTCTGCGTGTAAATTAAGGATCCTCTGTCACCGTTTGATCATCCT
Organism: Benthosema glaciale; assembly: GCA_900323375.1. Classification (NCBI taxonomy): domain Eukaryota; kingdom Metazoa; phylum Chordata; class Actinopteri; order Myctophiformes; family Myctophidae; genus Benthosema; species Benthosema glaciale. The sequence continues at coordinate 2,449 of OOFJ01121388.1, read as the reverse complement.
CAGTGGCCCGTTTGGGCTGCTAGAGGAGAGAGAAAGAGAGAGTAGGAAACGGGAGGAAGGGTAATAAGGGGAAACAATAGGACGGACAGAGAGAGGCATTTAAAGAGCTGCAAGTCGAGAGAGAAATGTGGCCGCGGGCGCGAGACTTTAAACACACAGCGACGATCCCAATCCTCTCCTTCCACAACCTCCATATACACTAGTATATTTCAAATTAAATCAAATCGTTGTCCAGTGTCCCCTCTTCTTCTTAACTCATGAGAGGTCCAGAAGTCTGTTTATGAAAAGTGTAAGAGAATAGCAATGGTCTTCTAAAGCAAGGGTTGACCACTTAAGCCCTAGCCGACCTATATGACTCACAATGTGTGTTGCGGTGACAGAGAAAAAACAGCTAGCGAACGAGAGAAAGTCCCCCCCCCCAAAAAAAGAACATGATCATCAGGTACTATGATTATAGGCCTAGTAGGAGGAAGATTCTTTGTTTAAATTATGTTTTTATGTGGTCACTCACACCTCAGCACCTTATCTGAACTTAAGCCTCACCCACGTACAACTGTTGTTGTATGATAATGGGGGATGGGTTAGGGGAGGGGCTAGGGTTACGATGTCACTAAAGTGGTATAATTCGATTGGGCCTTTTGACTGAAAAGGCATTTAGGAAGAAACCAAAAATACACAGGGAAGCCACATTTGAATATACTAACCACACCAGTGGGGGTCTAATTAGAATAACGTTAACTCCATAGACACATACAAAACAGAAAGTACGACAATCACACAGCACTCGATCCGTGCAAAGGTCACATTGCTGTGAAGTGCACTCTCATGCTGAAGCACTGCGTCGTGTCTGTCGAGTGTGTTCTCTCCTGCCGTCCAGACTGGGCACAGCGCAGCGAGTCTAGCGATGCGTCGCTCTCTCTCTCCGAGCACCGTCCATTACTTACGTGGGAGATTACAGTGATTTTGAGAAATGCCAGCCAGCACGCCCGACTGTGATGTTGGCACTTTGATTGATAGAGTAAAGGCCGACCCCAGTGGGAGGGCGCCTCGTTGCTCCGCGTCTCAGTCACCGAGCCGCATGACGCGCTGGTCACCTGGAGGACAAGGTTACTCACAGCGCGGGGGCCGACCACACTTTACGACATGAGGGACTGCATAACAAGATTGATCCTATACAAGACTTTAATTCATTTGTCTTTTAAACCCTGTAGAGCAGGGGTCTTCAACGGGCGGTCCGGGATCCCTGGACGGTCCTCAGATTTACTACAGGGGGCTGCCAATACGAACGTTCCATTTCAGTTTGCTTTCCACATTAACGACCACTTTGACCACATCCCTGTTCTGGTGAGAACATTAGCCTAAAATAGCCGATCTACAAGCTCACTATTTATGGCAAATAGGTTTGGTCTGTTGGGCAAAAAGAGCAGACCATAAGCCTAGCTCTGGTCCATAGCTCTACTGCTTCTGTGATTCTGCCCTGCAGTAGAGCTATGTGACAATCAGCGTTATTGCGCACAGCCTGACGCCACCAGCCTCTGTTCTGTAGTGGATATCTCACGATCGGTTTACCTACTCACAAATACAAACGCCTCTTGTGTCGTTAGAAAGCCTTCTTACCGTGGGCGCACTCTGAGCCCCCCACCACACGTGTAAAATGCACTTTTTGGGGAAAACACGATTGTTTGCACCGTAAAATCCAACAGGATTTGCGCCCTCTAGCGATATTGCCCAGAGAAAACCTCCATTGAGAATATTTTTCCTTCGCATTTTACACGTGTGGTGGGGGGCTCAGAGTGCTTCCACCACGGTAAGAAGGCTTTCTAATGACACAAGAGGTGTTTGTATTTGTGAGTATGTAAACCGATCGTGAGATATCCACTACAGAAGAGAGGCTGGTCGCGCCGGGCTGTGCGCGATAACGCTGATTGTGAATGAATGAATGAATGAATACTTTATTGGCAGAAATTAAATTAGTACAGCATACAGTCAGACACGAATGAAATCAGTACAAGGTACAGTCAAACACAACAGCCAAAGGGAACACCGAAAAAAGTCCTTGCGGTCTTGTTTCCATTCAGGTCCTGGGTATTCAGTTCATAATCATGACATAAAAATAACAATAACAATTTATCAAATCATCAAAAAAGGTAAGCAAACTAAAAAAACAGTACGGACGTGCGTCGCGTATCTCGGCTGATGTCCCTGTGTGGGGACGTGCGACGCGTATCTCGGCTGATGTCCCTGTGTGGGGACGTGCGTCGCGTATCTCGTCTGATGTCCCTGTGTGGGGACGTGCAACTCGGATCTCGGCTGATGTCCCTGTGTGGGGACGTGCGACTCGGAGTCCCTGTGTGGGGACGTGCGTCGCGTATCTCGGCTGATGTCCCTGTGTGGGGACGTGCGACTCGGAGTCCCTGTGTGGGGACATCAGCCGAGATACGCGACGCAC
>OOFJ01121326.1:0-12577 GCA_900323375.1 Benthosema glaciale | reverse complement strand
CCCAGTACCACCAAGAGCTTCCTGTTACAAACTCTTCCCACCTCGAGTGCACACATTGAGCTTCAATGTAACAGTAAACAAGCCTTAATCCCATAGGGATATGATCGTCATGGTGAAAGAAGCGATGTCTCTGTTGTTGTGTTCTCCCCCTGTATGATTATTGTGCAGTGTCCACTGACTGAAACAACCTGCTGGAACAACTGCTTGTGATAGACACGCCCCCAAGCGAGTACAAGTTGCATTCGCTACTGATCCCATGGCTGAGAGGTCGGCTTGTGGCATGTGCTAGCCAATCAGCAATCAGGCGACCGTTTATAAGACGATGGGAATAGTCGATCTGGTCCCTCATAATATGAGGATAAAGCATGGTCAGGTTTCACCTGACAAATGTTCTCATCTGCTGCAGGTGTCCAAAATGCATGAATGCTATTCTGAAGTCAGTAAAACTCAAAACCATGGCCCCAATCAATCATTGTGAATGGCAGAATGCGAGGAGGGGTTGCTTCACGTGATAACCTATTCCGTCCACCGTATAGCATGCCAACTGGGATGTTGATGTCGACGTGCGAGGCCATCAGGTGTTAATGGAGGTGCGGGCACTCGCTCACCTCACAAGCTTCAAGGCCTTGCTGTCAGCGCACCTGCCTTGTTCTCAGATCTCAAAGTGAATTCACCCATTTGTTGTAAAATAAACATACGCAGGACATGGAGAAAACCAAAACAAGCACTCCCCAAAACGGCACATTCTGTATAATGAGTACTTTCTACTTTAGTACTTTTTCTAATATATATTAGAAACATTAGAAACATATAGTTCTTCATGTTAAAGATACAGTTGGCTCTAATATTAACAACGTGAAACAACTTGCAGATTCCATTTCTTACCAGTGCTGGAAGTTCACAACACTTGTCTCTACTGGACCACGATGTGCTGCAGATGATGTCAAACATCTGGAGCTGGAACTGCAAACGTACACGCACGCACGCACGCGCGCACACACACGCGCACACGCACGCACGCACACACATCAGTATACCCCTCAGACATGTATTCAGCCACAAATAGGCACATATCATATGCACGCACACTTAAACGCGCAAATATAACTAAAGCAGACTAAACACTGGAATTGAATGAGCATTGGAACTGCCATGGTATTTGGTATTGTTGAGATAAGATGTGTGTTTCTATGTTGATAAGAAGCCAGGACAAAGACAGTCTGGCTGATAAACAGCAGAGCAGCAGAAATGTGCTGGAAGATAGTCAGAGAAAGTCTGGCTGTTAGCAAACTAAACTAACAATTTACAGGAGGATAATTTAACTGAGAGTGTAGGTAGGCCGACATGCCGTATGTAACCAAATGGACCTGTAAGGGTCCATTACATGTAGCACATTGCCGCATTCTCCGAATTACAAATAAAAAAATGAGCACTTCTTGATGATTTTATGGTGGAGTGTTTCTTTAACTACAGTTAGTACTGTTTATTTCTCAAATTCCGACCCTTGAGAGTCAGGGTTTAAGTGGGGTGCATTATTGGAGAAGAAAAATGGTCCTTGCTGACACAGGACTTAAACTTACTGGAAAGCCCATTTCCACTCATTTACAGAAATCCAGACACAGTCAATAGCTAGAAAGTAACCTAAACTCTGTATCCTACATTGAACATGTTATCATTGTCAAGTACATGGCTTAAATAATATGGAAACCCACCACTGACTGACACTGAATCTGTCTGTTTTATTTTGGGTGTTAAATAAATAAACTTAGACTACTGCAACTGTACTGTACTGTACTGTACTGTACTGTACTGTACTGTACTGTACTGTACTGTACTGTAGAGTAACATGATTCCACACACCTGTAAGAGGTTCTAAAATGGTTGGAGGAAAGCTGGGTTATTATAATGATTTCTGTACATCCCTGTTGCCGTTTCAGTGAAATAATAATCCTTTTGTTTAGGAAAGTTGATTTCAGATTTAAACTAGGAAAAGTGCTGATCGGAGCACAGGACAGGTAAGATACTGTGGCCTCTAATTCTGGTGTTATAATATGAAAAGGGTGCCATTTCTTCTAACGCCTTTGATGGCAATTTGACATTCAAAGTCATGATTTGAGCTATTTTGTTCCAAAAATATGTTTGGCAAAAGTCCACCTGCCTGTTATAGCGCCACCATGAGAATCTGCCAAATATGCCTGTTATAGCACCACAATGACACTGATATGAAAATGTTCAAATAGCATTTCGTCCTCAGCATAGTGGAATGTATGCAAAATTTCACATAAATTGCACAGACCAATCCTGCAAATCTTGAAAGGCAATCTTAGCCAATCGAGATGGAATATGGGAAATCGGACAGATCTGTACTGTATGTGTTGATCACATTACTATAGAGATAGTTTGTACTGATTTGCGTAATGTATCGATAAAATGTGTACGAGTAATATAAAGTAATGTGTTTTACAAAAATCTGCCTCATGGTGGCGCTATAACAGGTCGTTCTGGAAAATCTTGGGCTGGGGTTCATCCTTAGCATTCAGCGTCAGAACACACACAGGGACGGACAGAGTGCAAAACTCTACCCCATTCCCTCGGCCTGGTGTAGACAATGAATACTCTATTTTGCTGTCCACAGGCCAACATTAGAAGATAGGGTATAGTAATACCAAGGTTTTACTGGTTTACAAGGTTTTTGTTTTTTTCCCAATACTGTCCATTGAAAAGGTCTGTGTAATGCATCCATTGCCGTTTCAAATTGCATGTCAAGCAATGAAACTTTCAACAGAAGTGTTCTTAATTCCTGGAGTTTGAACAGGGAGAACCTAGCTACAGTTCAGTTCACATGGTCTCATTCTTAAGACAATTACATTTCTGTTATTATAATTCCATATTTTGCCAATTTATTCCCGCCTCAGGACGCAGGCTCATTAAAACAAAGCGCTATTCATGTGGGTACCCAAAAGATAAAGACATCCTGTGACCCATTTTCAGTATTGACCTGTTGCTTAAGAAACTAGTGGGGTTAATTGAAGCCTTCCGTGACGGTCCATAAAATTAGCAATTTAATTTTGTTCTATGAATCTATGATATGAATGTCTATTCATTCATATCCATGGTCACCTTGCTATGTCAACACACTTCATCAATCAATATTCTGTGTAATTGTATTTCCTGGATACTGTTTTATGTTTTCATCAATTAAGACTCAAGTTGAACAAGTTACTTTCTGTTCAGCAAAACATTCACAATATAATAGTGTAGATCAAACATGAGAGCAGGATAATTATTGAGGAATCCTGATAAAATATCACAATGACGTTCAGCACACAAACATGTAAAAATCCCGTATTGCACAGTGTTGCTGATAGCAAAACTGTAGTAACAGTATCGTTCAATGCATTTTGCATACGTATGTTCAAAGGCGAAACAATTGAGCGTACCGACAACAGTATACAGGGATACAGTAATGTGAGAATTCATACTGACTGGAGCAGAGTTGTCCCGTCGGCCTCGGGACTTGACCAACCGTCCCAGGATCTCCACTCCATCTATGGTGATGTTACCAGCTGCACTGATGGCCTTCTCTCCAACCGCAGCGCAATCTAACACCACCTTAGCTGATGTCTTACTGATAGTGACATGGAGCTGTATGGAAGACATGACATGAGGGTATTAGATACATATTGAAAGCTTCTCTCCAAACCTTTTCTGCATGCACGCACGCACGCACGCACGCACGCACGCACGCACGCACGCACGCACGCACTGTATAGTGCAGTATAACACACATTGAACACTAATGTTGTAAACCTGGACCTCCAGACCAAAATGTACCCTTAGATGATCTACTGTGCTTTCCTCAGTCTTCATCCTTGCCTGTGCAACTGGTATATATGTACTATATACGGGTGTAAAGCTCCCTTTGTTTAGGCCTGGAAACCAGCCCCTTGAATAACTAATGTTGCTTCCTACCAAAATTGTGATCATGCTTCCTCAATCGTCAATGCAAGCTTTTGCCAGCCCCATCAACCGTGAAATTCAAATAGTCTCGTGGTAAACAAACAAATGCAAGCGGAAAATGAAAATTAGACATTGCTGGAGCTGGATCAACAGCTGACCTTAGAACTGGGACAAGCTAGACTATTATTATCAGCTTGTTTCACTATTATTCTCTCTCTTCTCTCTTTCGCACGCTCCCACGCATGCATGCATGTGCGCACACGCACGCACGCACGCACGCACGCACGCACGCACGCACGCAATGTGAAGCTAATGCAGAGAAAGAAGTTGATATTTGAGTGTCAGAGCTCATTTCTCTGTGGTTCTCTGTACAGCTGCTCTATAATGGCTTTCTGTTCTCATGCTTCTACTGTAGTTCTTTATCCTTGTGGAAAAAATATAAGAAAAAAGTTTAATTTAGCACTCATGGTGAAGGTTAATGTCACTGGTTAGAGGGCAAGGCAATGCAATGTTCTGAGTAATATGTGACGAGTGTGCTTTTGTGATGATGTTATGGTCGTTGCCATGGTACTGTAGGTCTAAAACAATTTGTACCAGATAATGTGATTTGTAGGAAATGAAGCTGTCACTTTTGCTGAATTTACATTGCTGCACTTGCAGTAAGAATGACTGCATATTATGCACATGCATACTGTATGTGTTACTGTAGCATACATACATGTGTGCTCATTTATGTATATGTACATGTACATATTGTATGCATTTGAATAATATCTTTGCATGAATTTGCTCAAATGCATGTCAGTGTATGTGCATCCTTCTATTTGTGTGGTAATTGTCCTGTTGCTTGTTGACTAATATAGAATTCAAGCCATTTTATGCTGATCTCAGTCTAGTAAGTTTCTCTGATAAAATTGTAATTGTCCATTAGTGAGTATACACACATAATTATGTGAAGGTGACGTCTAAAAATTATGGCGCACTTTAACAATAACGGATAATTTTAATTATAAGAATACAGATTTAGCTTTTCTATTTATTTGAAATATTAGTTTAAACCCCTAGCAAAATAAAGGAAGCTCAATAAAGGGAAAAACGAAACAGCAAAGTACAGTATAAGGGGAATAAGCATCATGGTGTTTTGTACCCTGTGCTGTTTCTGAAGGGTCAGATGGCTGACTGTGATTTTTCTAATACCACTGCCAGCAGAAGATTAATTAGACTATTTCTCTCTCTCTCTCTCTCTCTCTCTCTCTCTCTCTCTCTCTCACACTCTCTCTCTATTAAACACGCACACACGCACGCACGCACACCGACAGGTGTTTTCTAATACTAGTGCTGTCATAGATATCAACAGTGTATCAGTAATATAAAGTGCCTCATTTGTTTGTTTTCTTCTTTCTGTCAAGGGTGGCTCACTTTTTCTCTCCGACTCATTATTTCTCTTATCTTTTTTTTTTACAAGCAGTGAAAAATGTCATTTTCCTAATGCACATTTTCATTCTGCGCTACATTATCTCTGTCTGTCTGCAAAATAATATTTTGTAGGAACCTTGCAAATTGAAATAACAACAAAGGTGTTACTTTGATAGATACTGTAATTTCATTCATGCTGTAATCTCATGTGAACAGCAGCATAATAATATATATTATAGAAGCTTGCATTAGTGGGAACACTGGACTTACTAAATGCCCAATAGTGACAGTTCATCATAAATAGGACAGTATTTGGCTTTAGACAGATTTACTACTCAACACAGTAGATCTTAATAATAGATCTTCTATGTTTGGTGGACAACACACAACATTTACAAGTGTAAATCACCATTAACTCAAGTAAAGTCAAAGTGTAGTGTTTCTATTATTTTGGGGGACACCAAAGGAAATTAAATATTAGTTTATAAGTTTACACTGATAATACGACACAGTCTGAAGAAACTAGGTGAGAAGAGAAGAAGGAGATGGGGGAAACAATCATCATATTTCACCTTATTTCACCTCTCCATAACATACAAAATGAAAAACAAAAGTGTTTTTATAATGGCATTGGTCGTGCATGCACAGCACACTTAGATTGTTATGGCAAATAAACAGTGTGAGATAATGTGGTTGGGGATGAGACTATCAGTATTTTAGCTGACAACGCTTTTTATGACATGCATTTAAAAAGATGTGTGCGTGCATGTGTGGTTGTGTGCGAGCGTGCGTGCATGTATACTGTGGACTTAGCCCAGGCATATTGGACTTGTCAGCTCCAGGATTGTGCATTTACACATCAGGCTAAATCACACTCAGCTGTTAATCGTATAAGCACATCTCAAAGGAAAAGTTAGCTCCTTCAGCTTCAGCTCATATTTCTGATTATATATTCTGATTAGCCTAGTCTTCTACACAAACCACACCTCAGGATGACTCTATCTCTAATTGGGAATGGTGCCTTCTGTATATTACTGTATACTAAAAGTAGTTACGAGGACAGTTATTGTACAGTACATTAACAATATTGAAGTCCTCATTGTTATCTCTGGGCGGGCCTGCTGGGCGTGTTTCTGGGGGTCTTGATTGTTCCGGGGACCCCCCTGTCCAAAGGGACCCTGGGGACCCCAACACCGTAACTCTGTCAATTAACGATTGTTTCGGACACGGGGTGGTTTGCTGGAACCGGGCTGCTCCCCTGGGCGTGTTCCTGGGGGGATGTTGCGGGACACCCCGGGGATCCCCACATGGTACAGTTGCACCGCTCACTTCACACATGTGTCATTTTTAATAGTTTCCCTGGGAAATGATAGGCTACACAATCTGCGAAACAAACATGCAACAACAGACAACAAAATCATAAGTCAATACAAGGATATGGGTAGTGGCAGCTAGGGTGAGGAAGAGTCAGTAGAGGTGAGGTTTCTGAATGGCGTAAAATGGGGAGTGAGTCTGCCGTCCTGACAGGGGAGCCAGGAGGGAGGATGATTTAGTACGCTTGGAGCGTTGTAGGGAAGGGAGTGACAGATGTCCTGTGTTATCTGATCTTAGTGTGTGGGAAGGGGTGTAGAGGTGATGTCCTGGACTTGGAGGTAGGCGGTTGCCACCATTCTTTTGAATTGGATGTGGGCCAGTGAAGGGAACACAGAGGGGAGCCAAGTGGAAATTCAGGGAGGCTAAACACCAGCCATGCCCCAACATTCTGGAACACTTGTAGGTAGGAAGGAGGGAGTCAATACTGGAAGCCTTGGATAAGAAGCTGGGCAAACTGCGGATGTTGTACAATGTAAACCTACAGGATGTAGGCAATGTGCATATACAGCCTACTGATCTTCCTGAAAACCTACAGCCTACATTCATTCACTAATGAAAATATATAGCGTACAATAGACCTTGCAGTAAGCCCCTCCCCAAACTGCTATGGCCCAATCACAGCTAAGCATAACACGTGATGGACAAACCTCTCCACCAATAGTTTTCCTATGATAAAACATTGTTTTAAAAAAGAAATGTCACGCACATATCTTTCCAGTGCATATGACAGGCCTTGTTTACAGATTTGGAAGAGATTTTGAACGTCTGGTCCCAAAAATGAACCAGTATTTAATGGGTAATGTCTATGATATTTACATTGGAATGAATGAGCCCGGCTGGAAAGTGTCCTACCCATGGTAGGACACTGGGGAGAGGGCGGGGCTTACTGCAAGGTCTATTTTCAAAAGAAGAAATGAAATAAAAATTATTGTCAGGTGAAATGGACATACAACAGGCCCGTTTTTATTAGCAACGTAGTAAGATTGACTGTCCCCTAAGCCAATGGTATAGTCAACACTGCCTAAGCCAATGGGAGTGTAGCCAATCACGTAGTAGCGACCTAGTCATGATTGGCTGCCTCCTAAGCCCTCTCCTGCACTGCGGAAGTCTGGCAACACCGCACCTAACCTTCACCCTATCCCACCCATGTCAGACCAATGCTATGTCGGAACTTGTGCACCCTCCAAGAACAGAACATCTGAAACAAACGCAAACAACGGGCGCGAGGTAATAATATGGGGGCGGGGTGACAAATATGACATTAATAGCAGTTGATTATTAGCATTTTTATAAAGATGTTGAAGAGCGGAAACTGTATATAAACAAGAAATTATGACATGTCATATTGAATATACTACTACTACTACTACTACTACTACTACTACTACTAATAATAATAATAATAATAATAATAATAATAATAGCAATAATAATAATAATAATAATAGGGGTAATAATAATAGGGGCAATAATAATAATAATAATAATAATAATAATAATAATAATAATAATAATAATAATAATAATAATAATAATAATATGACACCTGGCAAATATGACTGTCATCATTTCTTGTTTATATACAGTTTCCGCTCTTCAACATCTTTATAAAAATGCTAATAATCAACTGCTATTCATAAACTGTATCCAAATTTATATTTGAATACAGTTTAACTTTGATTTGATTTAAATGTAAGTTTTCTTTGAACTTGTGTTGTGACCAGTGGCTGATTAATCTTTGTGGAAAGACACCTTGCTTGTAACTTTAGCAGCTTTTAGACCAACAGTTGCTTTATTTTACAACAGTCCTTGCAGCATGCACAATTAAAACACTGGCTTTTCAATCCAACAATGAATACATTACTGTCATTCTGGCTCTTTGTTTTCCTCAATCACATCCTTTGCTTTGTATCTCCTTCTTTATTTTTGTCTACTTAATCATTCTTCTGTGTGTGTTTTCCTCTTTTCCCCTCTGGGGTCAATAGTCAACATCTGAGCTTTCATAATTTCAATTAGAAAAACTTGAAACACTGCAAATTGAATGCAAGATTAAACATGTTCTGAACCTAGAATTATTGACGAAGCCGACATGAACTTGCATCTGAGGACATTATGGTGGATGAGGATAGAACTACTTGACACTTTCACTGACTGATCAAAGTTGAACATTATGTGAACCGTTTCCTCTCTCTGTATCCTGTCTATCTCCTTAAGCTCTCTCTCCCCTTTTCATTCTCCCAGCTTTCCTCTGTCACTCTTTCCATCTCTTTTTATTTTTCCTTGCTATGTCTGTTCATTTATTGGTGAGTCTCCCCTTTCTTTGCCTTTGGTCTTTGAGGTCTTCTCCATCTTATGATCTTTGTCAGTGTGTGTGTGTGCATGCGTGCGCGCATGTGTGTGTCTGTGTGTGTCTGCCTGTGATTCATTGACACTCCCTCAATGTGTCTTCATGCGCTAACGTTTCCTTATAAATACTTGCACACACACATGCGCATACAAACACGCACGCACAAACGCACGCATACACGCACACAAACACACGCACACACTCACGCACGCATGCACACACACACACACACACACATACACAAAAATCACACACATCCTTGTCAGAAGCCTCCTTCTGACAAACACACATCGGCTGGCAAAAAAAAGCCAAACCCAGCTGTTAACTCTCTGACATTCTCGTTTTCACACTTCAAACAACAAAGAGAGCAACAGAAAATGAAACAGTCTGATATACAGCTACTCAATGGCATTTTGACTGAGAGAGAGAGAGAGAGAGAGAGAGAGGGTCAGGGTGTTTGCAGTATGAACACTGGTTTTGTTTGTTAACTAACTTGCAATGAATGGGTTTAAACACAAACTTTATGAAAGATGGTATGCCATGACGTCTGCTGAATGGTACAATAGATTATAGAAGATGATGGGATAACATACATTTATTCTTTTTTTTAATGCATCGTTGTGCATGAAGTCTACACTTTATTGTCCCGATCAATAGCTGAAGAATAAACCTGCACACTCCTTTGCTCCAATTTGATCAAATGTTATTAAATGACATTGGAGCAGATGAATGTGCAGGTTTATTATTTTTATTCATGGTACTTTCCAACCAAGCACCTCAAACAAGTGATGTGACTGACTATTCTATTCGTTTTTGTATCTGTTCAATAGCTGCCCACTGCTTCTTATAGTTAGAATGGGTTAAATGCTATGGTTCCAGTTATCCGGTTATTTTTAGGCTGAAAATACACATTTTTGTCATAAAGACATTGGTGCGAGTTGTACAGGTATGACAAAATCTAAATTAAGCCTTCGAGTCTCGATGTGATTGGTTAAGTCTCAGAGACCAACCTTGTGGAAGCTGCCATGAAAGATCTTGTTGATCTCAGGTCCTTCAAAGGTGACTGTCTGGAACTCTCCTTTATAGTCATAGTTGAAGAAGGTCAGGGTCTTCCCAGGGTCTGAGGGGTGGGAGTTGAAGGACATAAATATTAGCAGCTGTAGTTAGACCCCAATTTTGAACAAATCCAGATTTTATAACATTATTGTACTCTACGTAGACACATCATCAACACACCCAAACGTTTATTTATTATTAATGATAATGAACTGTCAGCATGTAGCAGATTGTTTTTTCCTTAAAAAGTTGGTTTCTACCAAAAATAGCTAACACTAACTCATCTACCATTAATTAGTAGTAGTAGTAGTAGTAGTAGTAGTAGTAGTAGTAGTAGCAGTAGTAGTAATAGTAATAGTCGTACTATTACTACTACTACTATTATCATTTTGAGAACCAATGGTATACAGTAAATCAATAAAAACAAAACTCACTGTCCAGAATCAGTCCCACCAATGGCTCATTGTCCTTATTGAGAATTTCCCACAGCGCAAAGGGCTCTGATGGGGTCTCAGGAAGTAGGCGGAGCATTATGGAGATGGTGTAGTCTGACGGCAAGCCTTCTGGGTGGAGGTATCTGGTACACGCGTGCACACACAGGCACACACGCACGCACGCACACACACACGCACACACGCACGCACACACACACACACACACACACACACACATACTCACAGTCAGCGAGTTCTAGAAAGTCCCTTGTAAACTCATAATGCACATGTAATCTCTGTCAATACCTTACTCTAAACCCATTTAGCATAGTCTTCTTAGATAAAACAGATGCCATAATAGCTCCTGCAAGTCTCCTATGTTGTTATCTGAGCTATATCAGATCCATATGAATCAAACAGACATATGATACATATAGGTTCCGTATGGGGAAAACAGACATGATCCCTACTGGTGTTTAGGATAATATGTGCATAGCTCAGGTTCAGCCTGGACACGTTAAATAATTAAGAAAGGCAGACCTCAGCCTCTATCAGCAATCAGCACAGATATTAAAATAGTGAATGTTACTTTAAACGTGTACTCTGTGCACTTCATGGTGTGGACTGCATGCAGAGAGAATATATTCCAAACAAATTGGAGGATTTCCTTTAGTTTTTCTATTATAATTGCAACTGAACATGCTCCATTTAGCAGCAGCTTTTCTGTCAATTTGACTTCAATTTCAAAGTCAATTTGCTCCGTTTTCAGAATTAATTTGCTGTTAAAAAAGGCAGGAATTAGTGAAGCCTGGATTTCATCAATCACAATGATCTATTTTCCGATAAACACACATTACATTAAATTGCTTAATGCGGTAAAATGTAAATGGTTTTGTGAAAAAGGGTTTGATCACAATTAACCTACAGTAAACCAAATCATAATTTCCTACATTTACTGCTAGGAGACCATTACAGTATATTGAATTCAAATATTAAGATGAATGTTTGGCCAATTAGCCTGCATGCCAGACATACAGTTAGACAAGAAGCTCAAAACACTACAGTACAGGATCAATGTTCATAAAGCTTTACTGTTTGTATGAGCTGCAGAACTCATAGCACAGCCCAGGCATTATGTCTTGAAACCTGGTTAATTCATAAGATAAACTAAATACCAAAGATATTTACTGTACAATCAAAACTAAAGGAAATCTCATGAAAGGGAAAACAATTTTCATTGGCAGACATGTTGAACAGTTTGAGGACCCATAGTGTATGTATGACTGGCTGGTGATTCAAAGTGTGCAGCTGAATCCTGCAGACCACTAAGCGTTACCACTGCCCATTCAGAAGTTTCTGGAGACTTCCTTTGTAACGAAACGTGGATGGATAAACCCTAAACTGGGCTGTAAAAAATAATTGGAAAGTGTTTTGTGTGCAGGATGAGAGTGTGGGCTCATGTATTAGTCCTGTATTGGACGTAGCTTCGTCCAGCATGAGATGATAGGTGAAACCGTAGCTATATCAACTCAGTGGATAGTTAACTAGTTGACTAACCTGTTCGTTCACTAACAACCGTTTCCCATTTGAACACAATCTGTGGATTATGACAGGATTACGCCATCCGACTGAGTAAACTAAGCTAACTAACCAAACAACCTACTTGGTGGGCTGAGACACCAGGGCATCTCGGTGCAGCCTGTAACAAGGGAAGCTGTTGAAGGATCCCGGCTCCAGAGAAACTCCTGGCACGGTGCTATACTCCTTCTCCACCAGGCCAAACATCTCCATCATACGAAAACCTGAAAGGAGACTCGTCATCCTCATCATCATCATCATCATCATCATCATCATCATCATCATCATCATCATCATCATCATCATCATCATCATCATCATCATCATTGTCCTTGTCGTTATTCATTGTTATCAGGAAGGTTGTGGCACCATCATCCTTTCGTTGCTAGTGTCACCATCATTCATCCAGTGA
>OOFJ01121263.1:0-15046 GCA_900323375.1 Benthosema glaciale | reverse complement strand
ATACATACATACATACTTTTCTACGTTTCAATCAGACCATATGTCTTTGTTTGGTGACTTTCTATTCTTCAGGTTTCACATTTGACCAATTCTAGTGTAATAGCGAGTCCAGTGCTATGCTATTTATTTATTGTTAGTTTCAGGTTACTCTGAAGAGAAGACCAACATAGTCATGTAATTCAAGATATCTAGGTTTCAACAGTGGTTAGCACAGCCCCAATCTGAGTCAATGGTCTGTCTCGAGAGACTAGCTCAGCTCTGACAGTGTTATCTAGTGCATTTTCATACATGCCTTATCATGTCATCAAATGGTAAATGGTTCTGCATTTATTCAAAACACCACAATCGCCTATTCACTCATTCATGCACAGAGGCCACCATGTACCAAACTTATAGAGAGCAAGCAGGCTAGGTCACAATGTCTAGTGGCCACTACTATACTATACTATACTATACTATACTATACTTAACTAACTATGCAAAATATAAATTAACACTGCTATTTCTTTTCTATTTGAGACTTGTTTACTCATCATCACTTAATCAAACTCATTTGAAATGAAATTGGATTAAGTGTCTAACCTGGATGATGTTGGCAGGGCCATGAGGCTGAGGTATTCGTTTTGGAGCCTCACCCGTTCGACCCCAGGATAATCCTATCTGCTGGCCATGACGGGAACGTCTTCATATGGGACCTGCTGCGTGGGGCTAAGACCCAGCACTACTTTAACATGGTAAACTAACCAGTACACAGCATTTTATTAAAAAAAAGGAAGCGTCTGCCTCTCGCTGATTTATATTTTTTGGTGGTTGTGTCCTCCAGATTGAGGGCCAGGGTCACGGAGCTGTTTTTGACTGCAAGTTCACCCCTGATGGCCAGCGCTTTGCTTGCACAGACTCCCATGGCCATCTGCTCATCTTTGGTTTCGGCACTTCCAAGCCCTATGAGAAGGCAAGACGAATTTCATGTATACATTAGAGCTGAGCCAGTGTTGTGAGTCGAGCTGCTATAACATTAGACACTGTGAACACAAGTTGATATTTAAAGGATCACCTAACCAAAATGATTTAACCATTATGTCATTTCTTGTACTATTACTATGTAATGAATTCCTACCACTTTAATGCCAGATCATGTCAGAGATTGACAGTCCAGAAACAAAACGTAGGACAGTAAGCTACACTCCACAAGTTACCTGGATGTGATGTGTGTATCTTTTGTGTTTATTTGTCATCAATTTGTGTCCACAGCTACCAGACCAGGTGTTCTTCCACACCGATTATAGACCACTGATCCGCGATGCCAATGGTTTCGTGCTGGATGAGCAGACACAACAGGCACCTCACCTCATGCCCCCACCCTTCTTGGTGGATGTTGATGGAAACCCGCATCCACCCAGGTGCGGCTGAAACCATATTAATTGTTTGAATATCTCTTTACAAGTAAACATTCTACAAACATATGATATGCTTTTTTTCTGTGGTGCGTGCACCCCTTGTGGTGCGTGAGTGCCTTCTAGGCGGGGGTGCGTGACATGAAAAGGCAATGGTGGTGCTATGGTTTTATTTTCAATATATGAAATATGCCAATATGGCAAGTATATGCACAGCCTTTCCGAGATTTGATATATTTGCATTAATCCAGAGTTTAAAAAAATATGAATTACCTTATTTTAGCTCTGTTGCTAGCCATCGCTAGCATCTATGTAAGAAACGACAAAATCCGTGTGCACACCTGCACGCTGTCTTTATTGACATTATGGCTCGTAATGAGATGAAGTAGGCATGATCGGAGCCTAATAAAACATTAATTTCCCGGGGTTTTGTTGTTCCTTTAACTTTCAGAAACAACAACAAGACCTCTTCTTCCCTGCTCATGTTGCACATTTAACTGGCACTCGCCACCTACCGCACTGTGGCGTCAAAACAGTTAATTAAGAACTCTGCATGCAAGTAAAGGAGGAAACGCGTACATGGCAAAGAGTCCAGCTGTGCTTGGATAGTGAAAGCTGTTCCTCCATTACTACAGCAGCTTCTAGAATAGTTTCTTTGGTTTGTGATTGTCAGAAGTCATGCAGTGATTCTGACCACTTTGATTGGCCAGAATTGCTCCAAAAGTGAGACATTTTCTACTGTACGTACGTATGTGCTATTGTGTAATGGCGCATAGCAGTGGGCGTGGTTTTCTGGACCCACTGAAAACTCTCAATATATTTGTCCCATAGAGATTTACAAAAATATTTATAATAGTTATTTAGCCTAGAATCAAGCCATCCAGGATCTTGGTCAATAATGACCATAAAACCATAAAATACATTTTAACATTTCATTATATGATATGCTACATTTAATAAATACCCTTTGGTTAGTGTTTTTCATTTTAAAATGTTCACAGAATCAAAGGTTGTATGGGCATGGCTCACCAGGATTCTGGATGGCTTGATTCTAGGCTTAAAATAATTGATATCAATATTTGTGTAAATCTCTATGGCCGGTTTTCAGTGGGTCCAGAAAACCACGACCACTGCAATAGTGGTCCTAAAATTCTTTGGCCATGCCACCCCTGTTACCTCCCAAACTAGCTGACGCACCTAGAGGGTGATTGCACACCACAGTTTGGGAATCCTTCCTCTATTCTAGACTTCGAGTTTGCAATATTTCTCCTTTTTTCATTGATTCCAAGCTTCATTTGTTTTTATCTTCTTTTGATCTGCATTTACACAAAACAAACAACTATATTCAACTGTATTGTTTTTAAACCCAATCCTCAGGTACCAACGGCTTGTTCCAGGGCGGGAGAACATTGCAGCAGAGCATCTGGTGCCCCAACTGGGATACGTTGCCACTAGTAAGCATGGACCGCAACAGGCCTGTTGGCTCACAACAGGCCTGTGTTTTGACTGTGTGTGTGTGTACAAGTTTGAACTTGAATCATTTTATAGCACTTGCCCTTAAGTGCCCTTCAGTATGTGTGAACTGTAAAGTAAACATCTTTCCGACTGTCTTTCTACTTTCTAGTCCTAAAATCAGCCAATTATTTTCTTATTCCAGTCTGAATGCACCAATTAATCGCTGAAATAAAGTACAGATACACCTAAAATCCATTCGCTGTCCAAACTACATAGATGCAGATTGACACAGTTTAGTTTGGCATCTTTAGATGAAGGTGGGATATAAAAGTTGCCATAGCTGTCATGCTGTAGTGATATATTTTACAGTGGCACTTGCACACATACCTTTGTGTTGATGCTTGTTAAATTGCTTTCAAAGACTCAATTGTTCACTACCTGGAACAGGATTTCCAAAATGTTGATCTGCAGACCAGATGCGGCCCGTGGAGGGGTCCACACTCACGACAGCTTGAGATACGGATGGAAGCCACACCATTCTTAGACTCTTATCTTGCTGCCACACTATATTGTTGATCTCACACAAAACAACAGGATTTCGGCTGCAAAAGGACAGTCACGGGACGCAAAGGAACAACATGAAGTGCAGGACACAAGGTGTGTATTCTGTCCTCAGGTGACGGGGAGGTGGTGGAGCAGGTAATCAGCCAGCAGACGGCGGAACATGAGGCAGCAGCGGTCCGACGATCAAACAGCATTTTGGACGAGGCCATCAGACAGCTTCAACAACAGCAAGACCTTCAGAGCCAGACTGGGCCAGAGGCAGTGCAGGGGGATGGCGCCGACCTGCCAGGTGCAGGACAGGCTGAAGTCCAAGACCAAGTCCCAGTCTCAGCACCAGCACCTAGCACACCACGCAGAGGTCTGTTCTAGTGTTGCATGTTATCTATTCTAAATGCCATTTAAAGTCAGTGCCCTTGGTAATTAATGTGGCCAGTAAGACGAACTTTCACCTTTTTTTAAATCACACTTAATATCCTCAAATTATATATTTTCCAATGCAGTGTCCGTGAACGACCGCCCAGACGTGCAGTCGCCCCCTAATGTGGGTCTTCGTCGCAGCGGGCAGGTGGAAGGAGTTAGGCAGATGCACCAGAATGCCCCCCGAAGCCAGATGGCCACCGAGAGAGATCTCCAGGCCTGGAGACGTAGGGTGGTGGTGCCAGAACTCCCATGCAGCAGTTACATGTAAGACCCCTTACTGGAGCGTCATACTTCACTTTGAAAATATATCGAAAGAAATCTGTCTAAATCCGCAATGTTGCGGGTTTATAAGATTTATATATATCAGGCTATGCTAAAAACAAACCTGTAGTCTTGTCCAGGTTGCTAGGCAACGCCTTAGTCACCCCCAGCACAAGGACGAGTGCGTGCCACGCCATAACATCCATTCGAAATAGAATCTTTGTTGGGTTTTATCTCTGAAAATTGCTGCTAAGTCTGTGGTTTTGGCCAATCCATGCGAGTTTCGGATGTGATTTTTGATTGCATCGACATATTCCCATTTCTGGCGAAAGATAAACATGTCGGCATATCAATATATTAACAACATAGCCGGCCCGCGCCGAAGCCCGGCCACCAATTATGCTAATGAGCCCGACCCTACTGACGGGCCGGGTAGGGTTTTGGTCAGGTATCCCAGCTCTATAGTGCATGATAAATCTTTACTGCATATGACACACCCACCCCTCCTACTCGCGCTGCCCCCTGGTGATCGGATTGTATATCAGTTTTATTTTCAATGTCCTAACATGATATGAAAATAATATCAAGGCTCACCCAAGCCTAGTGCAAATGTACTGTGGCAAATACCACAACAACAATTAACTCTTTAATCCTCAAAAACGGAGATCTCCGTCCTGATAAGAGTAATTAAGGATCTCCCAGGACGGAGATTTAATATAAAGACTTAAACAATAGAAAACGGAGCCCCCGGGACTACCTTATGATATCACCATGGTGACCGAGAGCGATGCGATTTACGGCAGATGCGTCATCCAAAGTGGTCCGGCCCCAGTCTAGCCAATGGGCTGCTAACTCCTGATTTAGATCAAAAGCTATACAATTCTAATCAAAGCGCTCGTTTTTGACGGCCCATCGCGGCCCCATCGTTAGTCGTGGTAGGAAGAATATGACCTCCCTTTGTACCGGATAGTTGGTTCTTTGTTTTGGCTGCCGTTAGTTAGCCGCATCTGCTATGAAGCCCGGTGATGCCATGTGCGTCTGACAATCGGTCACTATGACGGGAAACGATCCTGGGCGCACTGATTCAATGGTCGCCAAAGGTTCTGGACGCACTTAGTGTTAAGGGCACTCAATTATATTATTATACTGGAATGTTTTTAGTTGTATTGGCCATAAAGGCCAAAGAAATTATACAACAAAAGAAGAATATTTATATTTAAATAAATAATAGTAGCCTTATTCAAACAAGCACACAGTGTCAATCTGGACCTTTTCATTAGAATGCGATTTGTCTCCCAGGAATCAGGAGGATTTCCGGGCGGCCAAAGGAGAAGAGGAGACTTCTCTGTACACTGCAAAGAAGAGACGTGTGATCTATGGCAGTTGTCGAGTAAGTTTTCTATTCATCAGGCCAAATGGATATTCTTGGTAAAAAAGAGTTACAAACAGGTTTTATGATGATCGGCCTATATGCTCATTCAATAATAAGGGTTGCACCGGAAAAATACCGGACAGTATGGGTGAAAGAATGAATTAACACTGGCATTAAAAGCGTTAACATTCGTGTTTCTGGTTATAAATGCCAATCTTTGTATTGTTATTGTCTTACTTTTCAAGTCTTGCGTGTGTTTTTCCCCAGGATGACTCGGACGATGAGCTTCCCTCAGTCAAGCGAGCTCAGGCCCGCAAGAAGCAGCGTCATGAAGCTCTGTTTGGCTCACAGGGAGGTGACGCAGTGACGGGGGAGGACTTCCTCGACTTGTCGTGTGAAGAGGGAGAGGAGACATCCGCTAGCTCTGAGGTACACAACCTTCCGGCCACTCTGCTCACTCCTAATGTTGGTGGAGTGATTTCTCTGTGTGTGTGTTGTTGGAGGGCTTTGACTGTATTACCGTAGTATTCCAAAATGACATTACGGTACTGTACTGCACCAGGAGCATTGTGAAAAAAATAAAATAAAAAAACACTTACAAGTTTAATGTCATGTTTTTCACCTCCCCAGGAAAATGAACTGGATGGCAGTGAACTTGAATCTTCCAATGATGAAGAATGGAAAAGTGACTCATCAGGGTAAAAACAAAAGTTATCTTAGTTGACTTTTACATAATCATTTATTTTAATTTTACCGGTAATATGCTCCGGTTATCAGAGTTTTTATCTGATTTAACCCAAAACCATAATTAAACATAATACTATATAATCATATATATGTACATTCTGATTGGACAGCCACTCCTCCAGTGAGTACTCTGATTGGACAGCAGATGCCGGGATCAACCTGCAGCCTTCCACGCCCCAGTCGTCACGGAAACGGAGGCGGCGCCAGCTCAGCAGCTCGGAGGAGGAGGAGGACGAGGAGAACGAGGAGGCGGAGGACAAACACCAGAGTGACGAGGAGGAGCGTCCGAGGAAGAAGAGCAGAGCCAAGGCCAAGAAAAGCAAAAGCAGGACCCCCAAGGTGAGCAAGCTCCTCCTATCCAGTGGAATCCATAGGCATAGAAAGGCAGACGCCTGCTTCGGCTCTGGGGCGTGTGCATCTCGAGAGGAGGAAGCAACATGGAGGCAAACTTTCATCGAGCGAAGCAGGAAAATCGGAGGCAGGTGGGGGTGGGTTTAAGCTTGCCATGCTTCCACGTGCATCACGGAAGGGGCAATATACAGTAAACGTTTGTTGTTTTCTCATGCCATAAAAAGCTCCTTTTGGATTGAATTGATAAGTCCCGGAAAAGACGCGCTGTGATTGGCCAGTAATCACTTGAGTGGCAGCGACGCACGGTGCCTTCCATTCCGTGATTTCCTTGCGCTACACACACACATGGCTCCAACACATTGTTCATCTATGGTGGAATCATCCCAAGTAATTTTAGCCTTAGTTTAAACACAAAATCTCCATATCTCTAAATAATAATGAAATAAACATAAAAAGATGAAATATGGATACCGCCGGTATACAAAGTTTCTGCCCGACAGCGACGACAAATCTCCTTTGTCTTAATTGTTAACTTGGCAGTGTGAATGTTAATGGAGAGTGTGTGTGTGTTTCCCCTCCAGCGGCCCAAGGCCAGACCTCCTATTAACAGGGAGGTGTCCAATGAGTTCAGACCCTCGTTGTGGATCACTGATGTCATTCCCAGGAAGTCCCCCTACGTGCCCCAAATGGGGGATGAGGTATGCTTCAATTTCATCGAAAGATGCCAATTCTGGTTTTCCAATCACCTCCCTCCCTCCATCCCTCCCTCCTAGCTGCTCTCATCCCCTCCTGCACAGGTTGAGAAGCACTGAGAATCGCATGCCGTGTCCTCTGAGGTATAAACCGGTGTTTGTTTTTTGTCAGGTGATCTACTTTCGACAGGGCCATGAGGCCTATGTGGAGACGGTGAGAAGGACTGAGGTGTACCCCATCAACATAGACAAACAACCCTGGAAGAAGATGGAGCTTAGGGTAGGACTTAGTAACAGAACAAGATGCACAAGTTTCCTAATGCAAAGTGGATGACAAAAATGTGTGATATACCTGTATTAGATTTTTGTATGTCTTACAGTTGTATGCCTTACAGTCAAAACACTTTTTTTTTGCAAGGAATGCAAAAAAGCCAACCAAATTAATAATTATTAAATGCATTTTATATTGTCCCACCATTTTATATATTTTCTCCATCTTTGGTTTTTAGAGTTGACTGGAGTCATTGAAATGCCTAATGGCGTTTTATGTGCATGTAACACTGCATTGTATTTCACGTGGCGATGTTAAACAAATGTTCAATCTTTACTAATCTTTAGCCTTTTGCTACAGTAGGTGTGCAAGAAGGCCACAGCATTTTTAGACTGATGTGTATCGGAGTGGCTCAAAGCCTCTGTTTGAAGACCAAAAACCTCATGTACTGTATCCCCCGACCAAGGGGTATTCCCCCTTTAGACTAGTGGTTAAGATGTTTGGCATTAGTGTCTCTTCTTGTGCGGGAGACCAGGGTTAGAATTCTGGGTGTTACACATGTCTTTTTTTTTTTTTTTAGGACCAAGAGTTTGTGAAGATAACTGGGATCAGATATGAAGTTTGTCCTCCCACGCTGTGCTGCCTAAAACTGACGCTTATTGACCATGGAACGGGCAAGATCTCTGACAAGTCCTTCTCTGTCAAGTATGTAGGATTTGAACTTTAGCTGCATGTAAAACCTGTTTTAATTTCTTAGTCCTTGACATGCAGTGACCGCAGAGGCTGAATTGCCTCTTCACGTATGGCAACGTATTATTATGTCTAATGTGTGTATTGATGGTTGTCTGCTGAGCATAGTATGTTATGGGCCGTCTCTTTTGATGTCCTGTAGTACAATACTGTATTATCTTTCATTATGTACTGTGAAGCTTGATTATGTCCCTGTACATTAATTCAACATCCTATAGTATACGTCACACTGATTGTGTGTCTCGGTGTTCTCCCACAGGTATCACGACATGCCAGATGTCATAGATTTCCTGGTGCTGAGGCAGAATTATGATGAGGCACTCCGGAGAAATTGGCAGCCAAGTGAGTTTTACCAAAGTCTTTGCCTTTCATGAACTGTTTGCTTAGCCAGGGCTCAGACAGTTGAGCAAATATTTACCCAGCATCCTGGCATTCATCAAGGATGGATCACAAGCATTGTACATGTACATGATTGCTGATCCGTGCCCATGTATTTGTGTCAGCACATTTTTTATATTGTTAAATTGTTTTATCTTCCACTTTAAATTGTATATACTGTACAGGTCTGTACTTGGCCCCTTTCTTTTTTTCCGTCTACTCAAGGTTCAAGGTTGTACTTTATTGTTGTGAACAGGTACATAAGAGTTAAAACCTCTTTTTGTTTGGCTTCCTTCAGACAATGCAACAGCTGCATCAAACGGCAAACACAGAAAACAAAGTGATAGAAATAGAATAAAGAGTGCAAGACGGAGCAAAACAATTGTAAAAATAGTAACATACCTGTATGTACACGTGGATGTTTTCCCTGTAGTAGCAAAGATGGGTAAACTTTCTCACCAACTCTCTTGGCCAATGTATAAGCTCACAGTTCAAGTCATTTTGGATTTCAGTAAAACAAGAAAAAAGGCCTTCTTTAGGCGGTGAGAGGCATTTGGCATCGGCTGAATCCGAAAAAAAAAACATGGCTCCCAAGCGAAATGTTGCGTTTTTGAGAAAAGGTACAGTAAATAAATAAATAAATAAAGGTAAAAACATTTGCTTGGTATTCTGTCCCTGCTAGACGACAGGTTCCGCTCTGTGATAGATGACGCCTGGTGGTCTGGCTCCATCGTGTGTCAGGAGCCCTACCAGTCAGAATACCCCGATAGCCACTTCCAGTGCTTCAAAGTCAGGTAGGAAGAAGATAATTGGTTTCTACTTTTAATGGTGACTATTTCTTTGATTCTTGATGTTGGATACCATGCACCACTGCAAATCCAAAATGCCTTTGTTTTTAATGGCGGAATGAGAGAGCTTGTCTGTCTTTTCATTGCCACCAGGTGGGACAATGGGGAAACTGAGAAGTTGAGTCCATGGGATTTGGAAGCTATTCCAGATGATGGTAAAGAGAGGACTTCATTATGTCTTCGCCTGATGTGTTGATAGCATTACTACTAGTTGCAATTTTATTATTCAAGGATTACATTTTTAATTTATATTTTGACATTTTTGATGTTACATGGCAGATTGTTTTCCTTGCTGCTGTTTAATTCTGCTGAGCCCATTCCTAACGTCATATGTTATACAGTATTATATTAGATGACATTTCCTGGCAGCTAGATGCCAGTGCTTATTATCCAGTTTGTGTCTTGCCGTGCTCTTCAGCCCAGGTGCCGGATACGGAAGGCGGAGGTATTCCGGTGACGGCAGAGGAGATGAACGAGCTGATGTACAAGCCCCAGCCAGGGGAGTGGGGCGACAGGAGCAGAGACGAGGCGTGTGAACGCATCCAGGCTGCCATCGACCAACTCATCACCATCGGTATGTTGCAATTATTCTCTCTGTAAATACATCAAAGATCAAATTTAATCCAGTTCTAATGGATGAAGATCTCTCCCTGGAAGAGAGAGATCATCAGGTGGTCTCCAACCTTCTTAGTGTGTTTTGTTAATCAAGTAAGCTTATTTTTTTGTTTTACGTCCTGACTAAAATCCTGTTCTTGGTTCTGCAATAGAAATTGCAGCTCCGTTTTCTGGGCCCGTGGACATTGTCCAGTACCCCACCTACTGCACAGTGATCGCCTACCCCACTGATCTGGGCACCATTCGGCTCAGAACCATCAGCAGGTTCTATAGGTCAGTTCCCACCTGTCACAACAAGATACTGCATCCTTCCTGGTCACCAGAAGTCATTATTTTATTAGCTAGATATACCCATTAGTGAGAAGATTCACTGCATCCGAGAAATTGTGTTGGCCAACTTGATACTAACAAAGTTATTTATGACAAATGTACTCGCATATGCATTTCTGAGATGGCCTCAATGTGGTAAAACTCAACCCTTAGTACTCCAAACAGATTGAAATCAACATTTAAGAATGACTTGCTCACAGCTATGTATCCCAGGTCCGACACAGACATATGTATGTAGCACAGATGCTAATTTTGGTTGTGTTTCACAGGCGCTTGTCTTCGTTAATCTGGGATGTACGGTACATCGCACACAACGCCCGCACCTTCAACGAGCCGAGGAGTAAGATCGCACACTCTGCGAAAATGATCACAAACGTCCTTCAGAAGTTTATCAAGTATGTTTTTCTTGAAGATGACTTATACCCAGTAGATAAACAAAAAAATGTATATATAAGAATGCAAGTATAGTCTGTTTAAAGGAAAATAAACGCCTTATAGCTGCTGTTTCTCTGGGCTGGAACTAACCAGATACCGTCACTGTCGGGTGGAAATCTTGTCATCTCCTTTTTTTTTTTTAAATCATGTTTGTTTTACAAATTATTGAACCCCTTTGAAGCCCTATCTTTCACTTTCAACAATTTCTTCTATAATGCCATATCTACAATGCCAGGTTGAAAGTGGCTCGGCAATGAAAAGTATTAGAGCTTGTGACTAAATATCATAAGTCCATGAGATGCAATAGCACAGATTTCTATTCTATTACTGTAACTGTTTTCAACATAAATGTTTTCCACCCGACAGCAACCAAGAGCTAACAAAGGAATAATATAAAACTGCAGTTAATACATTAACTGCACATTGTGTGGAGTCTTTACTGCGTGGCTCTATAGTAGTCTGTCTGTCATTCCGGGGATAATCCTTCAAACCGCTGGACCGATGAGCAACAATTTTCTTGTTCATGCTGCCAGTAGGCCAGAGAGAGTAACTCCAGCCATATTTAGTTATTATTTTAGTTTTTAATGTTCCGTCTTAAGAGAATTGGATTTACTGTTTTGTCACTGAACTACAATATTGTCCTGTTATTTCTTAACATAACTTGCTCATAAATTCCACAGTGAACTTTACCAACTATTTTCTGACTTTGCTAGAGAGGTGTTTATTCTCCAATACTGACTGGAATAATGAGGAGTTAACCCATTAAGTGTTGAAGTTGATAAATGACTCTCCATTCCCACAGCGACCCGGGCTGTACTGATGTCATGGAGCTCTATAACGCTGTTGAAGAGATGGATATAGATGATGAGGTAAAGTGTGTACAATGATGTTTGTTATTCTGTGAATGTTGAAAACATTCCCACACTTTGAGAGCATATATACATTGTCATAATGGTGACATGCTTAACAATATATAATGTCTTTGTGCACTTACTATTTTCATATCAGAAGTTCCTAAATTCTTTCCTGTCACACAAATGTTTTTCCCCATCGCCAGTTTCACTAAGACCATCACCATATGCTAACAATTTCACATTTCTGAAAGGACAACGGAGTCATGTTTAAACCTTTCAGTTGAAAATTGCTATTTTTTATTTATTTGCAGAGCACCTTTTCACCGAAGCGTAAATGTGGTGTACAAAGCATTAAATGTAATTTGGATGTGTTCTTTAGGACGATGATGGAGATGTACCAGGCACTTCCTCTGTGCATAGGCTACGTCAGGTATGTAG
The DNA here is from genome assembly GCA_900323375.1 of Benthosema glaciale. Lineage (NCBI taxonomy): Eukaryota > Metazoa > Chordata > Actinopteri > Myctophiformes > Myctophidae > Benthosema > Benthosema glaciale. The sequence continues at coordinate 2,871 of OOFJ01121263.1, read as the reverse complement.
AAATGGAGGAGTGATGACGTTTTCCATAGACTATATTCCATGTATAAACCTGCATTCCTATTGGCCCAGCCCTAGGGTTTAGTTCCCGGTTCATTTACATTTTGTTTTGTGTCATGGCTGAATCATTGGTGACTTCCTTGATTCTGTAAAATTAAATAAAAAATAAGCAGACTGACCAGAAAGCATTGTGGTTTGTGTCATATCATGCTGGCCCTCTTCCTTCACAACCTTCCTAGCGCTCAGAGGAGGTGGTGCCAGACAGGGACGCCTGGAAGGAAAAGTGCAAGAGTCTGATCAACTACATCTTTGACTGTGAAGACTCGGAGCCCTTCAGACAACCTGTCGATCCACAGATCTTTCCGGTAGGTCACAAGAAAACCTGGAAGGGATGTTTAGCAGTCTCGAGTGTATGCTAAACATCCTTCCAGATTTTCTGTGATGCTAATATACAATGATTGAACATAACAACAATCTGAGTGATTCTGTGATAATTTAGACCTTTTTCACAGCGGCCATATTGACTTTTCTAAAACGGATATTTCCAGTCCTTGATTTGCTGATCCCCGTGGTAATATACTGGATAAACACACACCTAGGACCACATTTCTCAGAATCACCGCGCCAACATCTTGTTTACAATATTCACCATTCAGTTCCATTGATTCCATTGATATTACCTGTTGAAATTATGCTTTTCATATGGCAAAGTAAGAGGCGTGCTCCTTTTCATCCTGTGTATGTGCAAGGTTATACAAATCACTTTAAAACGATGCCGATACCCTGGCGCATACTGTGTGCACTTAAGTAATATAATAATTGTGCTCAGGTGGGAAAAAATAAAGCAGAACATGTACTGTACTCGTCAGTGCAGAGTACTGACCCAATTCAAGTATGTCTGCAAATTAATGTTCATGAATATTATTTCCCAAACTTGTTTGAGAAAATGTTTCACAAAACCAGGGGATAATCAGGATCTAATATACGTCTCTCGTGACTGGCAAAATAGTGCCACCTACTGCCTATCTCCTAATAATCATATTAGTTGATGGAAATGTGAATACATTCATTTGTTTCTTTTTCTTTTAATGCGCGATAGATTTAATGGAAACTCGGTCAGTTTTGCTGACAGTAAAACAAACCAAGGAACCTTGGAACACACAGGAAAGAAAATGTAGTCTACACTACAGCATAACTAATTCCCACTGAATATAATGTAGCAGTTGAGTTCAGTGCTGACTTGTGGAATAAGTGTTTTGTAAGCCTAGAGCATGGGTTGCCTACTTCATACAGGAGCGAGGAAGTCACGATAGCCACAGAGAGACAGATCAACAGGTAATAGTTAGGATGAGTCAAATGCAGAGAACAAATGTAAAATAGATGTTGCATGTTGCATGTCTCAATCTGCACTCCACAGAGTGCAGTATACTTTTATAGAGGGTATGCGCATGCATAAGTGAGTGGCAAAGTGAGTTTAACGTTGTTTAATGCAATCAAATAGGACTTTTCTGTTTGGATGTATGGGCTGTCAAGGCCAGAAAGTAGTTTCTTGCCACTCAGTAGGCGTTCCCGCATGATGATGATACACGCATACCCTCTATACTGTACTGTGTACTGTATATATTGAATTAATTTAATTGTATTCTAAAACAAAAACTTTTGTTTTAATTCATGTGTTTTCAATGTATTGTGCCGTCTTGTGGTTGTTTACTGTTAGCCCTTATGCATGCACGGTGGCACAGTCGGTAGCGCTGCCACCTCACAGCTAGAAGGTGTTCTCACCTCCGCGTCGTCAGATATGGGGGGAAATGTGCATGCAGAATAATAAAGGACCAACAAAGCAAGCACGTAAAAGGTATTGAGAATGGCATGTTTGTATCTTATAGGTGGAACCAAGAGATATTTCTTTCAAAGAAATATAGCTGTAATCCTTTTTTTCTTTTTTTTCAATTTGTATTTTTTTCCGACAAATTGGCAGCTTTGTCTCAATCCTTTCGTACTGTTTTCTCTAGGACTACCATGATATTATTGACACCCCGATGGACTTTGGCTGGGTGAAGAGGACCCTGGAGCAAGACGGATATGAGAATCCTATCGAGCTTTGCAAAGACACCCGTCTGATATTTGCCAATGCCAAAGCCTACACTCCCAACAAACGCTCCAAGGTTTGACTCATCATTTCTGTCGGTGTCTGGTTTGATTGATTGATTGAATACTTTATTGGCAGAAATGTAATTAGTACAGCATACAGTCAGACACGAATGAAATCAGTACAGGGTACAGTCAAACACAACAGCCAAAGGGAACACCGAAAAAAGTCCTTGCGGTCTTGTTTCCATTCAGGTCCTGGGTATTCAGTTCATAATCATGACATAAAAATAACAATTTTTCAAATCATCAAAAAAGGTAAACAAACTAAAAAAAAAACGGACGTGCGTCGCGTATCTCGGCTGATGTCCCTGTGTGGGGACGTGCGACGCGGATCTCGGCTGATGTCCCTGTGTGGGGACGTGCGTCGCGTATCTCGGCTGATGTCCCTGTGTGGGGACGTGCGACGCGTATCTCGGCTGATGTCCCTGTGTGGGGAGGTGCAACGCTTATCTCGGCTGATGACCCTGTGTGGGGGGTCCTCCGGTGACGGGTTGGGGAACAAAAAGGGGTTATGGGGAGGTGGGGGAAGTCGCTGGACTAGAGGGAGGGGGGGTAATCATTTTCTCTCCCTTTGGCATGCTGAAAGGTGTTTTTTCAGGCCCGTTTTAAAGGACGCCAAAGATTTACTCTTTTTGAGGGAGGGAGTCAGGGCATTCCACACTCGGGTGGCTGTGCTGTAGAAGGAGAATTTGCCCATGACTCCCTCCCTCAAAAAGAGTAAAT